>WNWK01006592.1:0-103916 GCA_009830355.1 Cherax destructor | reverse complement strand
TATCTAAGTTATAAAGTTTGAATATAAGTTGAACATATCAATTAATTGTAGCAATGCAACTAAATGAGTGAGATAACAATTTAAAACAATTAATTGCATTGCAGTTACAGTTTACGTGGTCATTATAATGTAAATGTTATGGAAATAGTTAGCTTAGTATGTATTATTCATAACAGGTTTTTACATTTAAGTGATTAGTCAGGTTTTTACATTAAGTGATTATTCTACTTTGTTGGGAATGTTTGATATTGAGCACTTAGGTTTGGGTGAGAAGGTGGTTTTTTAGCATCGTTTTGAATTGGGGTACAGGCAGGGTTTCTTTGGCAATGACAGGTAATGAATTCCAAATTTTCGTGCCTTTTATATGCATTGAGTTTTTACATAGTGTTAGATGGACACGGGGAACATCGAGGAGTGATCTGTGTCTAGTATTATGGTCATGTGTCCTGTTAAAATTGGTAAGGAGAAGTTTGAGTGGTGGGTTAATATTTGCATAGTGTTTTCTATGTATGTAATAGGCACAGTAAAAAGTATGGATGTCTTGTATGGTGAGTAAGTTTAGGTTTTTGAATATTGGTGGAGTATGTTGTCTGCACTGGTGTTCCATACCGTCAGCTCTATGTTCCTTCTTCCTTACATTACACCGCAGTCCGTATCCACTTGAATAAGTGGTATACAATCTGTTCTTTATATCTCTCCCCTTCGCGGGTATTGTCTATCTCGGATGTTGATTTTCTAGTTTCTTCCTTACCGCCACCCCTTCTGTTACTTGGCGATTTTAACGCACACCATTTTCTCTGGGGAGGGTCGCACTGTGACTCTGTGGCGTTCAGTTGGAGGCATTTCTTGCTTCTCTCCCCCTCCATGTTTTAAATACGGGTACTCCTACCAATTTTGATCCTCGAACTCATTCTTTCTCCTGTATCGATCTCTCCATCTGCTCTTCCTCAACAGTTCAACAAATGTAGTCTACATTCAGCCCTAATTTTAACAAAACTCGATTATGGTGACCAGATATATTTGGCGGCCTCCCCTGCTACTCTTTCCATCCTTAATCCCATTCATCACCAGGGATTACGCTTATGCCTTGGTGCATTTCGTTCTTCCACGGTTGAGAGCCTCTATGTAGAAGCGAACATTCCATCCTTGTCCGAGCGTCGTGATGCACATTGCATTCTCTATTATGTTCGCTCTCATGACCTACGCAATCCTTCCATGTATAGGATTGTCACTGATGTTAGTAGACGCTCGTTATTTGTTCGTCGCCCCTGTTTACTTCGTGCCTTTGCTCTCCGTCTACATTCACTCTTGCCTTCCCTTCAGCTCCCACGTTTATATGTTCATGTGACAACTCCCTTTCCCCTACCCCCTTGGGAAGTTCCTGCTCTCTGTGTCTGTTCTATTCCTCTACCTTGTGCAAAAGCCCAACTACCTACGGCGGCTTCTCACTCTTTTTTTGTAGACTACTTCCGTTCTCATTCCCACGCCATTGCAGTGTACACTGATGGTTCAAAGTCATCTGACGGCATCGGATTTGCAGCAGTGTCCCCGGACAGCATCGTGCGAGGGCATCTATTACCCTCGGCTAGCATATTTACGGCTGAATTGTATGCTATTCTTGTGGCACTTATCCGTATTGCATCTATGCCTGTGTCACCATTTGTGGTCATTTCAGACTCAGTGCTTTACAAGCTATCCGTAAAATTGATACACCTCACCCTCTAGTTCTTTGTATCCAACTTTGGTTACGCCGTATCTCTAGCAAGCACAAAGATAGTGTTTTTTGTTGGGTCCCTGGTCATGTTGACGTACAGGGCAATGAACAGGCAGACACTGCTGCACGGTCATAAGAACATAAGAACATAAGAAAGAAGGAACACTGCAGCAGGCCTACTGGCCCATGCGAGGCAGGTCCAAATCTCCAACGGCTTAAGCCAATGCCCCGACCCAGCCAGGTCAGGTTACATTCACTTAAGGAAGGAGCACTGCAGTACATGACCTTCCAGTTTCATATAGAGGTGTTCCATTCACAGACTTTTGCGGTCATTGCTACCCACCTTCGTACCCGTTGGCAACAACGCTGGTCTGACCTGCTAAATAACAAACTTCATTCTATTAAACCGAGTGTCGGTTTTTGGCCTTCTTCTTGTCACCAGTGTCGAGGTTGGGAGACTACACTCTCCCGTCTTCGCATCGGCCACACTCGTCTTACTCACGGGTATCTCATGGAGAGGCTCCCTGTCCCTCTCTGTGAGCATTGTCAGGTTCCAGTATCAGTTCGCCATATTCTGTTGGACTGCCCACTTTATCAACGAGCACGCAGAATTTACCTCCAACGGCGTCTTCGCTCTGTGGCCCTTTCTTTACCTTCCCTTCTTGCTGATGGACCCTCCTTTAATCCTGACTCATTGAGTTTTTGACAGCAACTGACTTACTGCACAAACTCTAAAAGTTGTGCCTCTAGCACTCCCGTCCCTTCTACCTCAATCTCTTGCTATCCTCTCTCCCTGCACTATCCACTGTCCCGCTGCACTCCATACCCTACTAATCATCCCTCTCCCTCTTTCAACCTATTCTCCCTGCATCCTGCAATAACCTGCAGCGCTGGATGACCCCTGTGGTTTAGCGCTTCTATTTGATTATAATAATAATGTTTAGAGTCATTTGGGTGAGTGTAAATGTAAATTAGGGGGAATTGCAGATAAGGAGAGTAAGTCTATTTTGTTTTGGATGTGTTCATGATACAAAAAAAGAGAATTCAGTGGAACCCCGAGTTTCGGCCATAATTCGATCCAGGAGGCTGTTCAAGTGCCGTTACCGAACGAATTTGTTCCCATAAGGAATAATGTAAATTAGATTAGTCTGTTTCAGACCCCCAAAAATACATTTAGAAAAGCACTAACAATAATACACTTACAATAATTGTTCGAGTTGGGAGGTGGCCGAAACTCAGGGTACCACTGTAGGTGGTTTTCATATAGTTAGCTGATGATGGGGTGTGTTAGGGAGATAAGATGTTTTTTAACGGTAGTTTTGAAAATGGTGATTGAGTCTGCGGTTCTAGAGTTTTCAGGTAGGGAGTTCCAGAATTTAGGCCCTTTTATGTAGTACATCAAATTTTTGTAGAGATTTAGCTGGACACGAGGAATGTCATAGAGATTTTTGTGTCTATGGGTCCTGTTGCAACTATCAAGAATTGATGGTTCTGTAAATGTAGGTTGCACAGTAGTAGGTGTGAATGTTTTGTACAGTGAGTAAGTTTAGGCCTGAAGAGTAGGGAATGGTTGCCTAGCACTGGATTGCATGATAATTCTTATGTCAGCTTTTTGTTGGGTTATTCTTGGCTTTAGGTGGGTTGCTGCTGTTGATTCCCAGGCACAAATAGCATACTATGTGAGGTAGGAATAGATGAATGAATAGTATAGTGTGAGTAGGGCCGATTGTGGTATGTAGTAACGTATCTTGGAGTGGATCCCAACTGTTTTGGATACTTTTTTTGTTGTGTGTTGGATATGGGTGTTGAATTTCAGGTTGCTGTCAAAGTGCAGGCCCAGGAATTTGCCCTCATTATGTTTAGCAATAAGAGTTGTCAATTATAATGTTCACCTGTTCGGCTCCCAAACAGTTGACCATGATCTGTTACACCTAAAATGATCACACTATGGTATAAGAGGGCACTCCCTCAACTACCTAAAAATCATACCTTAGCAACAGAAACCAATATGTGTACACAAATGGAGCTAGCTCTACCGCGCAAACTATTACAGTAGGTGTCCCACAGGGAAGTGTTCTTGGCCCACTTCTCTTTCTCATTTACATTAACGACCTACCAAATGCATCTCAACTACTCAAACCCATACTATTTGCAGATGACACTACATACGTTATCTTGCACCCAAGCCCAGACATACTAGCCAACACTGTAAATACTGAATTGCAGAAAATATCTACCTGGATGATGACCAACAAACTTACTCTCAATATTGATAAAACCTATTTTATCCAGTTTGGGAACAGAGCTACAAACGCACTACTTAACATAATGATAAACGGGTCCTCTATCACTAAACTCACAGAGGGAAAATTCTTAGGAATCCATCTTGACAGTGGCCTCAAATTACAGACACATATACAACAAATTTCCAAGAAAGTCTCAAAGACCGTGGGAATACTATCCAAGATACGGTACTATGTTCTACAACCAGATCTCCTTACCCTATATCACTCACTCATTTACCCCTACCTCACCTATGGAATCTGCGCATGGGGCTCTACATCAATAACTCATCTCAGACCACTAATAACACAACAAAAGGCAGCAGTTAGAATGATAACACATTCACACTCCAGACAACATACTCCACCAATATTCAAAAACCTAAACTTACTCACAATACAGGACATTCATACTTTTTACTGTGCCTATTACATACATAGAAAACACTATGCAAATATTAACCCACCACTCAAACTTCTCCTTACCAATTTTAACAGGACACATGACCATAACACTAGACACAGATCACTCCTCGATGTTCCCCGTGTCCATCTAACACTATGTAAAAACTCAATGCATATAAAAGGCACGAAAATTTGGAATTCATTACCTGTCATTGCCAAAGAAACCCTGCCTGTACCCCAATTCAAAACGATGCTAAAAAATCACCTTCTCACCCAAACCTAAATGCTCAATATCAAACATTCCCAACAAAGTAGAATAATCACTTAAATGTAAAAACCTGTTATGAATAATACATACTAAGCTAACTGTTTCTATAACATTTACATTATAATGACCACGTAAACTGTAACTGCAATGCAATTAATTGTTTTAAATTGTTATCTCACTCATTTAGTTGCATTGCTACAATTAATTGATATGTTCAACTTATATTCAAACTTTATAACTTAGATACACAATTATACTTATTATATCAATTATCAACCATAATTTTTTACCATGTACGTAGTCTACTATTAAATAGTCCTAAGAATGCCCGCATTGCACAGCATATTAGGGGCTTTTGGCATGTACATCTCTTTTATATATCAGATCACTTTTTAGTTATAGCTAAAGTGGGAGTAAAAGGTAGATGGGATACAAGGAAAATAGAAGCAGTAAGTAAGAGAGAGGTGAAGGTTTATAAACTAAAAGAGGAGGCAGTTAGGGTAAGATATAAACAACTATTGGAGGATAGATGGGCTAGTGAGAGTGTAGGCAATGGGGTCGAAGATGTATGGGGTAGATTTAAAAATGTAGTGTTAGAGTGTTCAGCAGAAGTTTGTGGTTATAGGCGAGTGGGTGCGGGAGGGAAGAAGAGCGATTGGTGGAATGATGATGTAAAGAGAGTAGTAAGGGAGAAAAAGTTAGCATATGAGAGGTTTTTACAAAGTAGAAATGATGCAAGGAGGGAAGAGTATATGGAGAGAAAAAGAGAGGTTAAGAGAGTGGTGAAGCAATGTAAAAAGAGAGCAAATGAGAGAGTGGGTGAGATGTTATCAACAAATTTTGTTGAAAATAAGAAAAAGTTTTGGAGTGAGATTAATAAGTTGAGGAAGCCTAGGGAACAAATGGATTTGACAGTTAAAAATAGGAGAGGAGAGTTATTAAATGGAGAATTAGAGGTATGGGAAAGATGGAGGGAATATTTTGATGAGTTGTTAATGTTGATGAAGACAGGGAAGCTGTGATTTCGTGTATAGGGCAAGGAGGAATAACATCTTGTAGGAGTGTGGAAGAGCCAGTTGTGAGTGTGGGGGAAGTTCGTGAGGCAGTGGGTAGAATGAAAGGGGGTAAAGCAGCTGGGATTGATGGGATAAAGATAGAAATGTTAAAAGCAGGTGGGGATATAGTTTTGGAGTGGTTGGTGCTATTATTTAATACATGTATGGAAGAGGGTAAGGTACCTAGGGATTGGCAGAGAGCGTGTATTGTTCCTTTGTATAAAGGCAAAGGGGACAAAAGAGAGTGCAAAAATTATAGGGGAATAAGTCTGTTGAGTGTACCTGGTAAAGTGTATGGTAGAGTTATTATTGAAAGAATTAAGAGTAAAACAGAAAGCAGGATAGCAGATGAACAAGGGGGCTTTAGGAAAGGTAGGGGGTGTGTAGACCAAGTGTTTACAGTGAAACATATAGGTGAACAGTATTTGGATAAGGGTAAAGAGGTTTTTGTGGCATTTATGGATTTGGAAAAGGCGTATGATAGGGTGGATAGGGGGGCAATGTGGCAGATGTTGCATGGGTATGGGATAGGAGGTAGGTTACTGAAAGAAGTGAAGAGTTTTTATGAGGATAGTGAGGCTCAAGTTAGAGTGTGTAGGAGGGAAGGGGACTATTTCCCAGTAAAAGTGGGCCTTAGATAAGGATGTGTGATGTCACCGTGGTTGTTCAATATATTTATAGATGGGGTTGTAAGAGAAGTGAATGCGAGGGTCTTGGCAAGAGGTGTGGGGTTAAAAGATAAAGAATTAAATACAAAGTGGGAGTTGTCACAGTTACTTTTTGCTGATGACACTGCTTTTGGGAGATTCTGAAGAGAAGTTGCAGAGGTTGGTGGATGAATTTGGTGTAGGGTGTGTAAAAGAAGAAAATTGAAAGTGAATATAGGAAAGTAAGGTGATGAGGATAACAAAAAGATTAGGTGACGAAAGATTGGATATCAGATTGGAGGGAGAGAGTATGGAGGAGGTGAATGTATTCAGATATTTGGGAGTGGACATGTCAGCAGATGGGTCTATGAAGGATGAGGTGAATCATAGAATTGATAAGGGAAAAAGGGTGAGTGGAGCACTTCGGAGTCTGTGGAGACAAAGAACTTTGTCCATGGAAGTAAAGAAGGGAATGTATGAGAGTATAGTTATACCAACACTCTTATATTGGTGTGAAGCATGGGTGATGAATGTTGCAACGAGGAGAAGGCTGGAGGCAGTGGAGATGTCATGTCTGAGGTCAATGTGTGGTGTGAATATAATGCAGAGAATTCGGAGTTTGGAAATTAGGAGGAGGTGCGGGATTACCAAAACTATTATCCAGAGAGCTGAGGAGGGGTTGTTGAGGTGGTTCGGACATGTAGAGAGAATGGAACGAGACAGAATAACTTCGAGAGTGTATAAATCTGTAGTGGAGGGAAGGCGGGGTAGGGGTCGGCCTAGGAAAGGTTGGAGGGAGGGGTAAAGGAAGTTTTGTGTGCGAGGGCTTGGACTTCCAGCAAGCATGTGTGAGCGTATTTGATAGGAGTGAATGGAGACAAATGGTTTTTAATACTTGACGTGCTGTTGGAGTGTGAGCAAAGTAACATTTATGAAGGGATTCAGGGAAACCGGCAGGCCGGACTTGAGTCCTGGAGATGGGAAGTACAGTGTCTGCACTCTGAAGGAGGGGTGTTAATGTTGCAGTTTTATAACTGTAGTGTAAAGCACCCCTCTGGCAAGACAGTGATGGAGTGAATGATGATGAAAGTTTTTCTTTTTCGGGCCACCCTGCCTTGGTGGGAATCGGCCGATGTGTTAATAAAAAAATAAATCTCTTTTATACCTATGTATCATGTCTACCCAACTATGTATCATTGTACCATGTCTAAATAAAGTATTATTATTATTATTATAAGGTTTTGTGAGTATTAAGTGTAAGTTTATTAGCAGTCATCCAGGTTGATATTTTTACTTGCTCTTCATTAACAATAGTGTTGAGTGAGGCAAGATTAGGGTGGGAGATGACATAAGTCGTTTTGTCAGCAAAGAAAATAGGTTTAAGGTGTTGTGATACATTAGGAAGATCATCGATGTGTAAGAGGAAGAGCAGAGGACCAAGAACACTTCCCTGTGGTACTCCAGTATCCAGTGGTCTTGTTGATGAGGTTGTGTCCTTTAATAGAGACATATTGATGCCTGTTAGTAAGGTAGGATTTGAGATACACATGTATGTAACTACGTGGCCTCTTATACCATAATGATCAAGTTTGTGGAGTAGGATGCTGTGGTCTACTGTATCAAAAGCTTTCCTTAGGTCGATAAATAGTCCTAATGGATGTAAATTTTTTTCAAGTTCTGTGTAAAGCAGGTCTAGCATTTTTACAATTGCGTCGTTTGTGCTTTTGCTTTTTTTTAAGCCAAATTGGCAGGGGTTGAGGATGCTTTGTGCTGTTATAAAGGAATACTGTATAATCTCTTGCGTACGAGTTTCTCGAAGATTTTGGATAGCAACGGTAAGTTTGATATTGGCCTGTAGTTGTTTACATCTGTGGGGTCACCACCTTTGTGTATTGGTGTAACCCTTGCTATCTTAAGTATTTTAGATGTGTGTTTGTAAGTAATGTTAGTTCATCTCATTCTTTTCAGATTGTTTTATGCCTGGTCTCATCTCAAGAGTTATTGATTTCCTTTTTTGTGGCATAGGTGTCACTAGCACTGCTCCTGTGCTATTGAAACATTACCAGCACTTTTCTTAGTTAAAAGTTAAAGGGTACAACAAAAGTGACAATGTGTTTGTGAAAATATACTAAATATGACACCACAATCTAATCAGAAGCTGCATAACCTCCACTACACTGTCAAGAGTACTGGAAGTGTATGTTCGCATCCTTGGAATGGTGTTTATAAAACACTTATTGGTTTCTATGGGCCTCATTTGTAAGTACATATTGCACTGTTGTACTCAACTCAGATTTTCCTAAGTTTGAAACTTGCTAGTATGGCATGGGGTGGGTGGGGTGTGGAGACTGGATTTTGTGTGAGATGAGTCTTATTGCAGCCTCTCCTTGTGTTATGTGGTGTTCATAGTTCACTCTTGTAAATTCCCATGCATATTGACTTAAGTTAGATGTGGGTAGATTAGTCTATTTACCTAAGTAGTATATATATTTGTAATTTCTTAAAATTTGCAATGGTAGCACTTGCTGTCTTTTCTTGTAACCGGTTCTGTTGTCCTACCACTGTGTTTGTGTCAAACTTTTAAGTATTGTTGTGTACAGTTTTGGCACCTCTACCAATATTATAGCTATAGGCTCTTGTTCTCCATACTGATGATGTTAGGAAATCTTTCTTATCATTGCTTTTGAATCCTTTAATTGTCTTATATGTAGTTACTGTGTCTTCTTCTTATTCCTCTGAACTGAATGTACGTATTTGTTATTAGTGAGTGCATGTTTAATGCCTTCAGCCATTCTTTGTAACCCAACACTCATCCTAGAGCAATTTTTTTTACACCTGTTGATTGTGTTCACCTAGCAGTAAAAGTGCACCCAATGTTAGTCAACTACAGTGGTCCCTCGGTTTTCGCCGAAAATTTGTTCCAGAATGCTGCTCAAGTGCCATTACCGAACGAATTTACTTACTTAAGAAATAATGTCACGTAGGTTAGTCTATTTCAGACCCCCAAAAATACACTTGCAACAGCACTTACGAAAATACACTTACATAAATGTTCGAGTTTGGAGATGCACGAAAACCGAGGGACCACTGTATTGTGGGACACATTCTTGTGGGTATTATAGTAGTACAGTGGTACCTCGAGTTACGATGGTCCCCAAAATCGCCCTTTTATGTAAGTTTATTTTTTTAAATGCTTTTGTAAGTATATTTTTGGGGGTGTAAAAGGACTAGTCTATTTTACATTATTCCTTATGGGGATAAATTCGTTTGGTAATGGCACTTGAACAGCATTCTCGAACGAAAAAATATCGTAACTCGAGGTACCACTGTATATCTTTGACAGGGTTAGACTTTGAAATTGGCCCAGTCATTTTTGTCCTTCCCTTCCATACTCTCTCCTGCTTACTTCATCTGCTTTCCTTTCTGTGACTAAAATCGATTTACTGCATCGACTGTGACTTCCTTCTTTTGCTCTCTGTTCACTTTCAACACTTACATAGTTTGCCCCATGGTATCAGCCTCTCCCTTGCTGTACACGCCTAGATGACTCGCATGTCTTTATCACTTTTCTTGAATAATATAATAATAATATGCAGTAGACCATCACCTGTTGTGCCTCCACATAGTGTTTCCACCTTTTTCTTTGAAGGTTCACCACCTATTGTGGTGACTATTTTTGTTTGTCATTTCAATTTTGATAGTTGAATTATAATTTTTTTTTAATGTGTGTATGCTCATTGTATGCATGTATTGAGAGCTCACATTTGTTTGGCAGCAATTGGTCAAGACTCATGGATTTTATATTTGTTTTTGTTAAGGTTGAATTATTAACATTAACTTTTTTTTGGTTATTAACCCAGTGCATTCATACTTTGTCTGATTTCTCTGTGTATGTATAGAGATCTCAATTATTTAGAAGAGATTGGTCAACAACCACAGACTTAATAGTGGAAAAACCATGAATGACTGGAAGGGGAGGTTGAGTTGTCTGTCTGTAGAACTGCTGAGGTGGGGTGGCCGGCTGACCACCTGCCTCACCCACCACCCACCCATTCTTATGTTTTGTCTGTTTTTCTTTTTATCACCCTGTCTTGTCTCTGGATATCAACTATGGCATAAAAAAGGGAATGCTAGTAATAATGGAGATGCTAAGATGAGGAATAAGAGTGAAAGTCTGAGTGTTTTTTAGAAAGAAAAATGAAAACTAAGTGAAGAAATGATAGTAACAGGTGTTGTATTAGTAATGTCCATCTTCTCTGGAAGGAGTGCATGTCCATTTTCTATGGAAAGAATACATGGTAACTGTCAAAAACATGCTTCCCTCAAGAGTGTTAAGTTAATAATTTTTTATTTAGGTTTTAAGTACATATCATTTTTTTACTTTTACAATGGTCTTGACAGCACATAAGTACATTATGCAAATTTAACCTAGGATAGCCCATGTAAGTCAAACATTGTACAGTACACATGTTTGAGGGTCTAAACCTCTCCATATAACCAGGCCTTTTATGACATGAACCCTCTCTACATACAGTGGAACCTCGGTACTTGAACGGCTCCGTACTCAAACAATTCGGTATTCAAACGCTTTGTTCGGTAAACAAATCGTTCGGTAGCTGACTGTTTGCTCGGCACTCGACCAAACAAAGACGACCGGCCAGAATTTTGCTGTAAACTATTTTGCGTTTCTTCACATTTTTTGGTGTTTTTTTTAATATTGTATAAATAAGTCACTATTGGACCTAAAAGGGTTAGTGATAACAGCCAACCAAAAAGAAAATTGGTTGGGAAAAATTTGTTCTGTACTCAAACAGCCTTCTGGAACCAATTAAGTTCGAGTGCCGAGGTTCCACTGTATTTCTAGATCAACAAGAAACAACATCAACAATGTAAAGTGTCAAAAACTTTTTTAATATTGACTATTTAAGAATTGAAAAATCTTGTATTACTTTTTCAAAATGTCCTGGCACGTAACCTAGGTTTTCCCCAAGTTGTTCACTCCACCCATTGTGTTTTCACATATACACACTGTAGCTCCATTTTTTCTGGAATCTAACTAGCACAAAAGATGGTTGTCTACTGTAATGTATTTTGATAGATTGTCTTATTCATCATAGAGCATGCAGACTTAATTTTCAATGTACTATCCTTCACTGTCCTGACAAAACTTTGTCATCCCCTCTGATAATTTCGCTTTTGGTGCAAATTTCCTTTATGAACTTTTAACCAAAAATATTTTATTGCACAAACAATGACTTGTCTTTGCCTTGGTGCTGACCCTCAATACTGCTGCTTCTTGCCCTCTAAAATCATTCATCCCTTTGTTACACAGTGCTGCATCACTCACATGAGTTTATCACTGTTACTTATACAGCCTCTCCTCACTTTGCGACGGAGTTCCATTCCTAAGACCACATTGGTAAATTAATTCGTTGCTAAGTGAGGAGCATACTATAATGGTAGTGGGTTTGTGTCAACCATCTTTGATATTGTTTTAATGTCACCTTTGCACCATTTATAACATTTTTAGTATACAGTGGTACCCCGGTTTACGATGGTCCCCAAACTCACCCTTTTATGTAAGTTTATTTTTTTAAATGCTTTTGTAAGTGTAATTTTGGGGGTCTAAAAGGACTAGTCTATTTTACAACTTTTCTTAAGGAGATAAATTCGTTTGGTAATGGCACTTGAACAGCATTCTGGAATGAAAAAATATCGTAAACTGGGGTACCACTGTATTTTTAAATGTTTATACATTAGTGAACTGTATATGTATTGTAATAAACAGAATAGAGAAAATCAGCTCTCATGTACATTATGTAGGTATGCATACTGGTCAGAGAGCCCATTGTAAGTCCAAGTACAGTGGACCCTTGGTTTTCGTGTTTAATCCGTTCCAGAGAGATCGGATAAAACTGAAATCGGCGAAAACTGAAACCATTTTCTCCATAAGAAATAATGTAAATTCAATTAATCCGTTCCAGACACCCAGAAGTATTAACAAAAAATTTTTTTTTTACCTTAGATAGATTTACATGCACAAAAGAATGAACATTCAACATGAAACTTACCTTTATTGTAGACTGTTGTTGCTGGATAGAAGACAGGGAGGAGGGGAGAGGGAAGAGAGGCTATTGTTTGGAAGGGGAATCCCCTTCCATAAGGACTTTAGGTACCAAGTCACTTCCCTGCATGCCTGCTACACTCCCTGCATGCCTGCTACACTCCCTGCATGCCTGTTACACTCCCTCCCTGCCTGCTACACTCCCTGCATGCCTGCTACACTCTCTGCATGCCTGCTACACTCTCTGCATGCCTGCTACACTCCCTGCATGCCTTGCTACACTCCCTCCTTGCCTGCTACACTCCCTGCATGCTTGCTACACTCCCTCCTACACTCCCTGCATGCCTGCTACACTCCCTGCCTGCTACACTCCCTGCCTGCTACACTCCCCCTGCCTGCTACACTCCCCCTGCCTGCTCACTCCCCCTGCCTGCTACACTCCCTGCATGCCTGCTACACCCCTGCATGCCTGCTACACTCCCTGCCTGCTACACTCCCTGCATGCCTGCTACACTCCCTGCATGCCTGCTACACTCCTCCCTGCCTGCTACACTCCCTGCATGCCTGCTACACTCCCTGCATGCCTGCTACACTCCCTGCATGCCTGCTACACTCTCTGCATGCCTGCTACACTCTCTGCATGCCTGCTACACTCTCTGCATGCCTGCTACACTCCCTGCATGCCTTGCTACACTCCCTCCTTGCCTGCTACACTCCCTGCATGCTTGCTACACTCCCTCCTACACTCCCTGCATGCCTGCTCACTCCCTGCCTGCTACACTCCCCCTGCCTGCTACACTCCCCCTGCCTGCTACACTCCCCCTGCCTGCTACACTCCCCCTGCCTGCTACACCCCCTGCCTGCTATACTCCCTGCCTGCTACACTCCCTGCATGCCTGCTACACTCCCTGCATGCCTGCTACACTCCCTGCATGCCTGCTACACTCCCTCCCTGCCTGCTACACTCCCTCCCTGCCTGCTACACTCCCTCCCTGCCTGCTACACTCCCTGCATGCCTGCTACACTCTTTCTTAAATTCCATCGTGTTACTCACTTTCTTTACCAAAGGACTGGCACTAGCAACTTTCTTTGGGCCCATGGTGGCTTAATTAGCAGTCACACACAATAAACAATTGCCCAAAACTAGATTATTACGAAATGTTTCGTATGACCTCGCAGGATATGTTCTCTCACTGAGTCTACCTACGGCAGCGGCTGCAAGCAGCAAGAACCTTGTCCTCTATTTTTACTTCCACCTGAGGTTCCCAGCAGCCCTTTGATGGCCTAATCAAGACCCACATAACACTAACATATGTGGATACCCTGAATTGATATAAATCAACTGCAGAAATCTCCTAAAAATACGCAAATCACCAACTCATAGGACTTGTGTTACCACCACCTGCCCTGCTGCCACTGAAGTGATACTCCACAACATTCACCCATTACCCATCACCTACAATTCATCTGAAGCCACTGTCAATGGCCAAGGGTCAGGGCAACAAAAGAAGATCCAGTAACTAGCCAAGGACGCCTAACATCACAGGTGAGAGCAACAATACTACAAGGAAAACTTCTTGTACTGCCAGTCAGGACACACCCCTCATCAGCTCCCTGCATCATCACAACACTCGACAGACAAAAATAAATATGGCCACCGCCACAGTCCAAGATAACTCCTTCCATGGATTTGTTGTTAAGAAGATTACTGACCCAGAAATAGCTAAACTCCTTATGATCCAGAACCAAACAATCTCTAAGCTAACCCAGGAAATGCAGGAGCTTAAAACCTCCAATGCACAGTACAGTAGACCGTCATTTAGCACGAGATTATGTTACACGTTACGGGTATTGCACGATTGAAGAATTATCTAACACAACGTAAAAATGATATTACACGGCTCACGGGAGTGGAAAAATTTTTGAAGGCACGGTAGCCCGCAGTGGGTTAAACCATTGAGTCAGTGGGGGTCCTACTGAGGGTGGCTATGAGCCACATCAAGTGTTTAATGCTGACGAGAGAAGGATTTTCTGGGAGAAAATGCCAACACGAACTTATATCAGTCAGCAAGAGAAAAGTGCATCAGGCTTCAAGACAGCAAAGGATCGCTTCACCTTGCTCCTTTGCGGTAATGCATCAGGTGATTTCAAGTGTAAGCCCAATCCTCGTGCTTAGAGGAAAAGGGAATTTGTTTTTCCTTCCCGCAAACTGTAAGTTTATTCAGATACATGGGGCCAGGAGCTGAGTATCGACCCCTGCGACCACAATTAGGTAAGTACAGTTACATTGATTATCATACATAGCAGACAATGGAAATAAGTCACTCTGACGTTTTTGGGTTATCCTAGGTTCTCTACACATATGCTGCTATGTATGATAATCTTCGTAACTGTATCTGTGTATACCTGAATAAACTTACAGTTTGCGGGAAGGAAAAACAAATAACCATTCTCACAAGCAGCCTTGTTGTTGTGGTTCAGCTGACACCACCCGCCTTCCCCAGCCCCCATGGACCCCACCATCCCAGCATTCGTACGTATTTCATACGCGTCAAAAAAGTCCTCTGCTACAAGCCAGCTGTGTTTGTGAAGAATATTAGACAAGACATAACCCGTGGCTGTAATGAAGTGTTACTTTGTACACATAAAAAGAGGTAAACATAAGTTTGTGTGACTGACTGACTGACTTGACTGACTGACTGACTGACCTGACTTGACTGACTTGACTGACTTGACTGACTTGACTGACTGACTAACTTGACTGACTGACTGACTGACTAACTTGACTGACTGACTGACTTTACTGACTGACTGACTGACTGACTGACTGACTGACTGACTGACTGACTTGACTGACTGACGACTGACTGACTGACTGACTGACTGACGACTTGACTGACTGACTGACTTGACTGACTGACTGACTTGACTGACTGACTGACTGACTGACTATACGACTGACTGACTGACGACGACTGACTTGACTGACGACTTGACTGACTGACTTGACTGACTGACTACTTGACTGACTTACTGACAGGCTGACTACTGACTTGACTGACTTACTGACTTGACTGACTTACTGACTTGACTGACTTACGACTGGACTTACTGACTTGGACTGACTTCGACGTGATTCATGACGCGTCTAAAAGCTTCTGCTACAACTAGCTGATGTTGTGAAGAATATTAGACAAGACATAACACCTGTGCCTGAATGAAGTGTTACTTTGTACACATAAAAGAGGTAAACATGTTTGTGTACTGACTGACTGACTTGACTGACTGACTGACTGACTGACTGACTTGACTGACTTGACTGACTTGACTGACTGACTTGACTGACTTGACTGACTAACTTGACTGACTGACTGACTGACTAACTTGACTGACTGACTGACTTGACTGACTTGACTGACTGACTGACTGACTTGACTGACTGACTGACTGACTGACTGACTGACTGACTTGACTGACTTGACTGACTGACTGACTTGACTGACTGACTTGACTGACTGACTTGACTGACTGACTTGACTGACTGACTTGACTGACTGACTTGACTGACTGACTTGACTGACTGACTTACTTGACTGACTTACTGACAGGCTGACTTGACTGACTTGACTGACTTACTGACTTGACTGACTTACTGACTTGACTGACTTACTGACTTGACTGACTTACTGACTTGACTGACTTACTGACTTGACTGACTTACTGACTTGACTGACTTACTGACTTGACTGACTTACTGACTGAATGACTTACTGACTGAATGACTTACTGACTGAATGACTTACTGACTGAATGACTTACTGACTGAATGACTGAATGACTTACTGACTGAATGACTTACTGACTGAATGACTTACTGACTGACTGAATGACTTGACTGACTTACTGACTGAATGACTTACTGACTGAATGACTTACTGACTGAATGACTTACTGACTGAATGACTTACTGACTGAATGACTTGACTGACTGAATGACTTGACTGACTTACTGACTTACTGACTAAATGACTTGACTGACTTACTGAATGACTTGACTGACTGACTGAATGACTTGACTGACTTACTGACTGAATGACTTGACTGACTTACTGGCTGAATGACTTGACTGACTGAATGACTTGACTGACTTGCCTGACTGAATGACTTGACTGACTTACTGGCTGAATGACTTGACTGACTGAATGACTTGACTGACTTACTGACTGAATGACTTGACTGACTAAATGACTTGACTGACTTACTGACTGAATGACTTGACTGACTGACTGAATGACTTGACTGACTTACTGACTGAATGACGTGATTAAATGACTTGACTGACTTACTGACTGAATGACTTGACTGACTGACTGAATGACTTGACTGACTTACTGACTGAATGACGTGATTAAATGACTTGACTGACTTACTGGCTGAATGACTTGACTGACTTACTGACTTACTAAATGACTTGACTGACTTACTGAATGACTTGACTGACTTACTGACTGAATGACTTGACTGACTTACTGACTGAATGACTTGACTGACTTACTGACTGAATGACTTGACTGACTTACTGACTGAATGACTTGACTGACTTACTGGCTGAATGACTTGACTGACTGAATGACTTGACTGACTGAATGACTTGACTGACTGAATGACTTGACTGACTGAATGACTTGACTGACTGAATGACTTGACTGACTTACTGACTGAATGACTTAAAGTTAGACACTCAGTACAACCATCGACTTCAGTTCCAGAACCTCTACCATCCACCTCAGCCCAGTAGGGCCACAGCATAACTCTCCACTCTATCCACAATCATCCACAAACACCAACACCCACAATTTAAGGTAAATACTATTATTTCTGTTACATTTCTAGTCTTAAGCAGTAAAAACAACATAATACATCACGATAATGAACTACAATTACATATTCACTTTTATTTTTGTAAGATCTGTTGGTCTAAAAAAAACTTGTTTGGCTTTTTGGGGACTCCTAGGAACGTAACCCTATTTTTCCCATAAGTTCTTTTAATTATTTAACACAAAATTATCTAACATGACTTTTTCAGGAACGTAACTATTGTGCTAAATGATGGTCTACTGTACCTCATCAAGATCACAACTCTGGAAGATAAACTATACACTCCCTAAGCAACTAAGCAACACCCACACCCAGTCTGTGAACACCATCAACACTCTAAAAGACCAAGTCACCCAACTGAATAACAACATCATAGAAGAAAGATCATGAGTGGATCTACAACTTACCGATGTCATCAACAACTTGCAAGATCATAATGACCAACAACAGCTATCTGACGCTGTTGTAGTTAATAGCAAGCATCTCCCACCTACAGTCACCCAAGAGACATGCATGGAGGCCACCCTACAACTTATCAAGGACCACCTTCGCCTAAACATATGTAGTGATGAACTAAAAGATTGCAAACTGATGGGCTACCAAGCAGGAAAAAAAACAGTGCTATTAAAATTCAATTGCAGCTTGCAAAGAAATAACCTGCTAAAAACATCCATATCTATGAAATCAGATGTATATGTCAATGAATGCCTTACGAAAACAAGACAAAACCTCCTTTATCGACTAAGAAAATTATTCAATACCCAAAAAATCCATCAGTGCTTTGTGAGGGACGGTAAAATTGCAGTTAGGAAACAGCCCACTGGGAAGAGGTACAGTGGACCCCCGGATTACGTCATTATTTCATTCCAGAATGCTGTTCAAGTGCCGTTACCGAACGAATTTGTTCCCATAAAGAATAATGTAAATTAAATTAGTCCTTTTAGACCCCCAAAAATACACTTACAAAAGCACTTACAAAAATACACTTACATAATTGTTAGAGTTTAGAGCAGTACGTAATCCAGGGGTACACTGTACTTCATCTCTACAGAATACGAACTAAAAACATTCATTCATCTGCCTGAGAATGTGTGTGGGCAGCTTTGTGTGCGGGTTGGGCACTGGACAGGTTCCGTATGATCGATGAAAACGGAGCCAATATTTCGATGAAAAAAGTCTGCAAAAACTGAAATCGTTAATAACGGAGATTGACGAAAATGGAGGGTCCACTATACGTCGTTAAGGGAGGAGAGGCTGTACTGTGTTATAGGCAAATGGACAAAGTAAATTTTTTTTTTAACACCTGCTGTTTCTCATCAAGGCAGGGTGACCCGGAAAGAAGAAACGTAAAGTTTTTTATTTTACATTCAGTACAATGGATCCTCGGTTTTCGTATGCCCCAGTTTTCGTAGGATTCGGTTTTCGACGACTTTTTTCGTTGAAATTTTATTCCAGTTTTCGTACATCCACTCGGTTTTTGTAGAGTTGAAAATGGTCCATGCCAAACGCGTTCACCTGCCCGTGAGACTCAGCCACTCAAGCGCCCACACAAAGCATCCCATGCATTTGTGACTCAGTCTGCCTTTTTTTCTGGTTGAGTGAGCATCACCTCATGCGTTCATCTGAAACATTTCGTAATCATTGTTTTTTGTGCTTGTTTATTGAGTGCGACTGCTAAATAAGCCACCATGGGGCCAAAGAAAATTCCAAGTACCAGCCCTTTGATAAAGAAGGCGAGAAACGCACTAGAATTCAAGAAAGAAGTCAATGGGGTTGGATGTGAATGGCCAGGATGTGGAAGAGTTGGTGGACGACCACAGGGAAGAGCTAACCACTGAAGAGCTGCAACACCTTCAACTGGAACAGCAACAGACTGCAGCTGAGGAAATTGCTTCAGAGGAGGAGGAAGAGAGACGGGAGAATGTGCCTTCTTCAGTGATTAAGGAAATGTGTGCAAAGTGGAGTGAGTTGCAAAGTTTTGTGGAGAAATATTACCCTAACAAAGCTGTTGCAAGCCGTGTCTGCAACATGTTCATTGACAATGCCTTGTCCCATTTTAGGCAAATCTTAAAGAAACACCAGAAACAGACCTCTCTGGAGAGATTTTTTGTGCGACAGGGGTGCAGTGACTCTCAAACTGGTCCTAGTGCCAGTAAAAGACAAAGAAGAGAAGTAACCCCAGATAGGGCTTTGATACTACTTGAATGCCTTATGGAAAGGGATTCCCCTTCCAAACAATAACCTTTCCTCCTCCGTCTCCCCTCCTCGCCATCTACCATACACCAACAAGAGTCTTCAATAAAGGTAAAAGTGATGTTAAATGTTCATTTATCCATTTCATTAGTCATTTATATTTATTTCTCATTGTTTTCTGTATGTAAAACTATAGTTATTCTCTATAAAATGTTTTTTTTTTTTTAATATTTTTGGGTGTCTGGAACAGATTAATTGGATTTACATTATTTCTCATGGGAAATATTGCTTCAGTTTTCGTACGATTCGGTTTTTGTCAGACTTTTTAGAACGGATTAATCACGAAAACCGAGGTTCCACTGTAATTTATACAGGAGAATGTGTTACTAGCCCCTTGCTTCCAGCATTTTAGTCGCCTTTTATGACACACATTACTTACCGAAGGATTCTTCTCCACTTTCTCATGGAATCAGTGTAAATGTAAACAATGAAGAAATACACAGAAGTGAGGTACAAGAAGACGATGATTATAGCGAGAGGTGGGGGAAAATGAGACAATGTATTGAGGGTTTCATTTTTTTGTTTATTTGTTTTTAGCTCAATGGCCATTTCCTGTCAAAGCAGGGTAATCCAAAGAAGAAAACACATTCACCAACATTAACTCAATTGCTGTCTTTGCAGAAGTGTGCCGACATCACAGTCAGATAACATCCCCCCACCCCTCCTTCAGAGTGCAGGCACTGCCCTTTCCACTTCCAGAACTCTAAGTCCATCTAGCGGGTTTTCCTAAATATCTTAATGAAAGTTAACTAACATTACGTCCATTAGAAGCCACTTGTCTCCATGCATTCTTATCCAACACTCACACATGCTTGTTGGATGCTCAAGCTCCTAAAACTCAGAGCCTCTTGTACCCCCCTTCTCTTCCTTTCTGAGATAACATCTCACCCCTCTTACCTTCCATTCCAGATTTATAAACCTTCTTTGTCAATCTATTCCTCTTCATTCTCTCTACATGCCCAAACCACCTTGACAATCCTTCATCCCTCTGAATTATACCCTCAGTCACCCCACATCACCTGCATGACATTTATACCACACATTGCTCTTAAACATGACATTCCCACTGCCTCCAACCTTGTGTTGAGTGTTGTATGATGATAATTCTTGGAGAAACAATATCATCACTCACCTACCACCCACTGTTCTGTTTATATGTACATCACAATTGAGGTTTAAGAAATATTACTGGCATCACCTACCTGGTGGTGATTCTGAGGATCATCACCCTTGTGGTCTGGTCTCAGAAGAAGCCTTCTGTGTTGAAAACTTGTTTGTTGGTGCTTGCAGCATGCAGTTTGACATGCACCACAGAGCGGCTGATTGTGAACACTTAAAAATTTTAAGTCATTTCTTTGTGTAATTATTGCACTGATTTTGATATTTTAGACACTTGAAGATATAGTAAGGAGATTATTGATGGTTAAAATATGTTGTAAAATGTACACTGAATGTTTGAAATGCTGGCACTGTACAAATAACATAGGTAAATTAACATTTTTTTATTGTTAAAATATTGCTTGAGGTGAGCTAATGTGTTTAAAGTGTGAGCGTGTTTGATAAGTGTGAGTGAAGACAGATGGATTTTGGGACTTTAAGAGCTGTTGGAGTGTGAGCAGGGTAATATTTTGTGAAGGGATTCAGGGAAACCAGTTAGCAGAACTTGAGTCCTGGAGGTAGTAAGTACAGTGCCTGCACTCTAAAGGAGGGGTCTGGGATATTTGCTGTTCAGAGTGACATCTAAACTGTCATATCTGCACACCTCTGGAAAGACGGGGATAGTGTGAATGATGGTGAAAGTGTTTCTTTTTCTGCTTACTCTGCCTTGGTGGGAGATGGCCAGTGTTAAAGTAATAATAATAATAAAGTACAGTACTATCATTTTTTACTTTTGTATAATAATTATTAAAATGTACAGTGGACCCTCGGTTAACGAAAGCTTCGGAAAACGAAAGCTTTTTTCGTAATTGGTTAGCGAAAAATTCCTCGGTTAGCGAAAGGTATTAGACGTGTCCGCCTGCTCCGCGCAAGCGCAGGACGCCAGTGAAGCGTTGTTTACCATTGAGAGAACATTACCTAGCGCGCTCTTTCAAAGATTCACAATATATTTGGTGTCTTTTTTGGTGGTTTAGTGATTGTCACTGTGAAATAAGTCACCATGGGTCCAAAGAAGCTTCCTAGTGGCACCCCTGTGGTAAAGAGAGTGAGGAACACCATCGAACTGAAGAAGGAAATCATAGAAAAATATGTGAGTGGTGTACGTCTGAGTGATCTTGCCAGGATGTACAAGAAAACTCCATCTACTATCGGCACTATCCTGGCAAAGAGAAATGAGATCAAGGAAGCTAATGTTGCAAAAGGGGTTAATTTGTTAACGAAACAAAGATCGAAAACAGTGGATGAGGTTGAGAAGTTGTTGATGGTGTGGTTCAATGAAAAACAGTTAGCGGGTGATAGTATTTCTATGGCGATCATTTGTGAAAAGGCAAGGAAGTTGCACGCAGATCTTGTGAAGACAATGCCTGGAACCAGTGATGAGGCGAGTGATTTTAAAGCCAGCAAAGGCTGGTTTGAGAAGTTTAAGAAACGTAGTGGCATACACAATGTTGTGAGGCATGGTGAGGCAGCCAGGTCAGACAAACGTGCAGCTGAAAAATTTGTGCAGGAATTCAAGGGGTTCGTAGAGGCTGAACAATTCCTCCCCCAACAAGTGTTTAATTGTGATGAAACAGGCCTGTTTTGGAAGAAAATGCCCAACAGGACCTACATTACTCAGGAGGAAAAGGCACAGCCAGGACACAAGCCTATGAAAGACAGGCTAACTCTCTTGTTTTGTTCTAATGCTAGTGGGGATTTTAAAGTGAAGCCTTTACTGGTGCATCACACAGAAAATCCCAGACCCTTCAGGAAACACAGTGTTGACAAGAATAAATTGTGTGTGCATTGGAAAGCTAACACCAAGGCATGGGTCACTACGGAGATTTTCAAGCAATGGTTGACTGGAGTGTTTGGCCCCAGTGTGAAGAAATACCTCCTGGAAAAGAAATTGCTACTCAAGTGCCTCCTGGTACTGGACAATGTTCCTGCTCATCCTCACAACTTGCAAGAGTTGTTGCCTGACAACTTAAATTTCATCAGAGTGAAGTTCTTGC
This sequence comes from Cherax destructor, assembly GCA_009830355.1. NCBI lineage: Eukaryota > Metazoa > Arthropoda > Malacostraca > Decapoda > Parastacidae > Cherax > Cherax destructor. Next base: position 81,198 of record WNWK01006592.1, on the reverse strand, counting down.
CTCCTAACACCACTCCTCTCATCCAGCCCATGGACCAGCAGGTCATTTCCAACTTCAAGAAACTGTACACCAAAGCAGTTTCAGAGGTGATTTAATATGACCAATGACTCTGAATTGACCCTAAGAGAGTTCTGGAAAGAACACCTCAATATCGTGCATTGCATAGGCCTTATAGGTAAGGCTTGGGAGGAAGTGACTTCCAGGACTCTGAACTCTGCTTGGAGACCACTGTGGCCGGATTGTGTCCAAGAGAGGGATTTTGAAGGATTTGAGGCTGACCCTGACGACCCTGTGCCTGTTGTGGAACATGTTGTGGAAGATATTGTGGAATTGGGGAACAGCCTGGGGTTGGAGGTGAGTGGTGAGGATGTGGAAGAGTTGGTGGAGGAGCACAGGGCAGAGCTAATAACTGAAGAGCTACAAGAGCTTCATCTGGAACAGCAACAGACCACAGCTGAGGTTATTGCTTCACAGGAGGAGAGAGAGAGAGATAAGGAGGTGCCTTCTTCAGTGCTTAAGGAGATGTGTACAAAGTGGAATGAGTTGCAGACATTTGTTGAAAGATACCACCCTGAGCAAGCTGAAATGAGCCTTCTGTGCAACCACTTCAGTGACAGAGCCATGTTGTACTTCAGAAAAGTGTTGAAGAGTCGCCAGAAACAGAGGACTCTGGACAGTTACTTCACCAGGCAGGGGTCTAGTGACTCTCAAGCTGGTCCTAGTGGCATTAAAAGACCAAGAAAGGAAGTAACCCCAGAGAGGGACTTGTTACCTGAAGTCCTTTTGGAGGGGGATTCCCCTTCCAACCATTAACACCCTGCCCCTGTCAGCAACTTTACCTTCCAGATGCCTGCAACTCTTCAATAAAGGTAAGTAAATGTTTTTTTTTTTTTTTGAGTGATTATTTTTTTGTGGAACGAATTAATTGTATTTACATTATTGCTTATGGGAAATAAGGTTTCAGATTACGAAAGATTCAGATTAAGTAATAGCTCCTGGACCGGATTAATTTCGTTAACCGAGGGTCCACTGTATTTTGGTATTTTTAATAATTAGGTAGAACAAATAAAGATGCAGATTTAATATTTTATGTGGATTTAGTAGTTGCTGCATGCAAGTATATTGTATTAATGGCAAATTAATTGTTTTCTTTATTTCTTTTCAAGATGATGCAGATGTGCTTGGGGAGGTTTGTGTCTTTCAATGTAGTTCATTTGAACTCATAAAATATATGTGGGATGAAGAGACGTTATCATTGGTGCTACCTGGCATGTTGCTTTAGTGTTGTGTGTTGAAAAGTAGTTGCTAACTGCATTGAACAAGAGTTAGTGATGGAACTGGTGTGGAGTGTGTTGTGGTGGGTGTATGCCCTTGTCTTCCTTGTACTCTTCTTATCAGCAACAGTTCACCACCCCCTGGGTCTGCGCAAGCGTTATATAAACATACTCCTACGACTGTTTGCCTTTGGCCAGGAGCGTGTGGAACGCAAACGTTCATTACGCTCTCGTAATGAAATAGACGAGCCAGACTCTTCTTTTGAGGAGCAAGATATACCATTAATATCTTCTGAGCATCCAAGAGCTCTGGGCATCAAGGATGACATCAAGGGGTTCCAACTTGATCGTGTGTTGGAGTACATCAGTGCAGGAATGGCAGTTGTCATAGAAGATGATGTGACCAAATCATTTGAGCCAGAAGAGCTCCCTGCTTGGAATCTTCTGTCACGCACAAACAACCGAGCATATGAATTTGTGTCTTTTCGCCTTACAATCTGTTGGGTTGTTGGCTTTCTCATTCGGTACTTCCTGTTCTTTCCCTTACGTATTGTCATTCTAATCTTTGGTACAGTGCTCTTCTGGATGTGTATGTTAGCTGTTGGACTTCTTCCAAATGGAAGTGCAAAAAGATGGCTTAATGAGAAGCTCCTTGTGTTTTGTTTTGATTTTATAGCTGGATCATTATCTCTGGTTGCCACTTTCCACAATGAAGAATATGCTCCCAAGAATGGCATTGCTGTTGCTAATCATACTTCACCCATCGACTCCATGGTGCTGGCTACACACAACTGCTATGATATGGTAAGCAAGAATAACTTTGTGTTGAAATTGATCTCTGAGTAACAAATACATTTTTGATGCTATGAATAATTACATTGGAATCTATTTACTGTGAGAAATTTGTGACATGTAAAATAATTATACATATCTTTTATTTTTAAACACGATGGATATGTTCTGCCTAAGCAGGGTGACTCAGTAAAAGGAAACATTCATCATCATTCATTCAATAGCTGTCTTGCCAGAAGTGCATAAACATTAAAAGTGAAATGCAATGAAAAGGAATACAGTGGACCCTCAGTTTTCGTACAGCTCCCAACTTGAACAATTATGTAAGTGTATTTTTGTAAGTGCTTTTGTAAGTGTATTTTTGGGGGTCTGAAACGACTAATCTAATTTACATTAGTCCTTATGGGAACAAATTCGTTCGGTAACGGCACTCGAACAGCATTCTGGAAAGAATTATCAACGAAAACCGAGGGTCCACTGTACCTCTATCAGATATTCTACTATATATACACTGTACTGTGTATTGGTATTTTTGTTATGTTAGATTTTCAATCAGATATGAGATTTTAGTAAATGTAACCACTGAAGAAGCTTTAGTGAACTTTGTATTTAAAATTCTACCATCCGATCTTAGATAAAAAGGAACACGATGTCTGCATAACTTACAGAATCATAATAGCATGATTGTAAATAACCTACACAATGAATGGTGTTGGAACCCATGGTGAGCTAGTCCTAAAACTAGCAGGCAAGTGTGCTAACTACTTTCACATTTAATTTCTTAGCCACATAACACACACATCATCTGCAATTAGGCACCATATGCTAGCATGTATGCACAGTACACACATTTGCATACACTGCTCTTCCATACATCACACAACACATGTGGTATACTTTTACTGATGTAACCACAAGTTTCCAGTGGCTGTAGTACCTACTACTTTCTCTGGTATCTTATCATTATTTAAGATGAATAATTTTCTTGTATTCTTTCAGCAGCTCTTCCAAACGTAGATCTACGTTTGTACCGCTAGCACTCCAAACGTAGATCTACATTTTATTTTTCCTGCCTCCAAATTTGGCACGATTGGCCTGAGATGCCTGGTCAGCACAGAATAGATCTTAACACTCGGTGTGTGTGCAGTATTAAAAAAATCTGGAACCACTTAGTACATACCTTGTTGGAGCACCAGTTCAATTGAGCGCCAGCTAGAGCAAATAGCGTGGCAAACACCAGGGATTCACTGATGTCTTGTCGTATTAACACTCCCCTTTTAAGAGGAAAGTGATGTTGACCCTGAGTTTAGTGGCTTTGAGATGGGTGTGGCCACAATTGGTCGAGGAAATAAAAAAAAACTCGGTAATAACCCAAGTGCAACGTCCTTTCAATTTTGGTAGCACTGGTAGTGTCATACTGCCAGAATGTCCTATAACCTATGCCCTAAGTAAAGAGAAACGATTCTGGAACATGTGTAATACATATTCGGCAAGCTTGCCGGCCGAACCCAGCCGGCTGGATGGGTGGCTGGCTAGCTGGCTGACTGACTTTGGCTGTCTCTGTCTGTATCTGTCTGTCTATATATCTGTCTATCTATATCTCTGTCTCTCACAGGTACACATAAGTACAGTTATTATACATAGTGTAAATTACTTACTATTTTACATAGTGTAAAATACTTGTTGATTTACGAGCTGCTCTCTGAGACAGAAACAAGCAGACGGAAAGACAGACACACACACAGGCAGACAGAAAGACCGATAAGCAGAGCTATACAGATAGATAAGCAGAGCTATACAGACAGATAAGCAGAGCTATACAGACAGATAAGCAGAGCTATACAGACAGATAAGCAGAGCTATACAGACAGATAAGCAGAGCTATACAGACAGATAAGCAGAGCTATACAGACAGATAAGCAGATCTATACAGACAGATAAGCAGAGCTAGACAGACAGATAAGCAGAGCTAGACAGACAGATAAGCAGAGCTAGACAGACAGATAAGCAGAGCTAGACAGACAGATAAGCAGAGCTAGACAGACAGATAAGCAGAGCTAGACAGACAGATAAGCAGAGCTAGACAGACAGATAAGCAGAGCTAGACAGACAGATAAGCAGAGCTAGACAGACAGATAAGCAGAGCTAACAGACAGATAAGCAGAGCTAGACAGACAGATAAGCAGAGCTAGACAGACAGATAAGCAGAGCTAGACAGACAGATAAGCAGAGCTAGACAGACAGATAAGCAGAGCTAGACAGACAGATAAGCAGAGCTAGACACACAGATAAGCAGAGCTAGACACACAGATAAGCAGAGCTAGACACACAGATAAGCAGAGCTAGACACACAGATAAGCAGAGCTAGACACACAGATAAGCAGAGCTGTACAGACAGATAAGCAGAGCTGTACAGACAGATAAGCAGAGCTGTACAGACAGATAAGCAGAGCTGTACAGACAGATAAGCAGAGCTGTACAGACAGATAAGCAGAGCTGTACAGACAGATAAGCAGAGCTGTACAGACAGATAAGCAGAGCTGTACAGACAGATAAGCAAGCAGACTATACAGACAGATAAGCAGAGCTATACAGACAGATAAGCAGAGCTATACAGACAGATAAGCAGAGCTATACAGACAGATAAGCAGAGCTATACAGACAGATAAGCAGAGCTATACAGACAGATAAGCAGAGCTATACAGACAGATAAGCAGAGCTATACAGACAGATAAGCAGAGCTATACAGACAGATAAGCAGAGCTAGACAGACAGATAAGCAGAGCTAGACAGACAGATAAGCAGAGCTGTACAGACAGATAAGCAGAGCTGTACAGACAGATAAGCAGAGCTGTACAGACAGATAAGCAGAGCTGTACAGACAGATAAGCAGAGCTGTACAGACAGATAAGCAGAGCTGTACAGACAGATAAGCAGAGCTGTACAGACAGATAAGCAGAGCTGTACAGACAGATAAGCAGAGCTGTACAGACAGATAAGCAGAGCTGTACAGACAGATAAGCAGAGCTGTACAGACAGATAAGCAGAGCTGTACAGACAGATAAGCAGAGCTGTACAGACAGATAAGCAGAGCTGTACAGACAGATAAGCAGAGCTGTACAGACAGATAAGCAGAGCTGTACAGACAGATAAGCAGAGCTGTACAGACAGATAAGCAGAGCTGTACAGACAGATAAGCAGAGCTGTACAGACAGATAAGCAGAGCTGTACAGACAGATAAGCAGAGCTGTACAGACAGATAAGCAGAGCTGTACAGACAGATAAGCAGAGCTGTACAGACAGATAAGCAGAGCTAGACAGACAGATAAGCAGAGCTAGATACAGACAGACAGACAGACATGTTTGTGTGTAACAGTGAAAACAAATAAGATGTAAACTAGAAAGAGAGAGACGCTCCCTATACGGATGAAGGCGAAGAGTCACAGAGCTGCTGAGACGGGCCAATACTATTTGTGAAATACGAAGGGAGGCACTGGTCAATGAAATTGCAAATATCGACTTAAGCTGAAGGAATCTTACAGGAGACAAGAATCACAGGAAGAACTAAAAGCCATAAAGGAAATTGAAAAAAAAAAAAAAACCTTTTTCTCTTATGCCAAATCTAAGGGAAAAACATCCAGTATTGGGCCCCTGCTTAGGCAGGATGGGACATACACAGATGACATCCAAGAAATGAGTGAGATATTAAAGTCCCAATATGACTCAGTGTTCAGCGAGCCGCTGCCCAGACTAATTGTCGACAATCCATATGAATTCTTTATGAATGAAACCCAAAATTTGGTAATCTCAAAAATCTCGGATATTATTCTAACTCCGCAAGACATTGAAAAGGCAATAAATGACATACCCATGCACTCTACCCCAGGCCCAGACTCATGGAACTCTGTGTTCATCAAGAATTGCAAGAAGCCCCTGTCGTGTGCCTTCAGCATTCTATGGAGAGAGAGCATGAACACAGGGGTCATCCCACACACTAAAAACAGCAGACACAGCCCCACTTCACAAAGGTGGCAGTAAAGCAATTGCAAAGAACTACAGACTGATAGCACTAACATCCCATATCATAAAAATCTTTGAGAGGGTTCTAAGAAGCAAGTTTGCAAACAACCTAGATACCCATCAGTTACACAACCCAGGGCAACACAGGTTTAGAGCAGGTCGCTCCTGCCTGTCCCAGCTACTAGACCACTATGACAAGGTCCTGGATGCTGGATTTATAACTTCCTGACAAATAGCACACAAAGAGTAATAGTAAACAGAGTAAAGTTCCAGGCAGCTACGGTGAAAAGCTCTGTTCCACAAGGCACAGTACTCGCTCCCATTCTATTCCTCATCCTCATTTCTGACATAGACAGAGATGTAAGCCATAGCTCTGTTGTTTCCTTTGCGGATGATGCCTGGATTGCCATAGCAGTGACCTCCATCGAAGACACCGCAAGACTCCAAGCGGACATCAACCAAATCTTCAAATGGGCCACTCAAAACAATATGAAGTTGAACAAGGAGAAATTTCAACTACTCAGATATGGAAAACTTGAGAAAATTTAAACTGTATAAGGGTATATGACAAATTCTAACCATACAATAGAGTGAAAAAGTAATGTGAAGGACCTGGGAGTGATAATGTCAGAGGATCTTGCCTTCAAAGACCACAACAATGTATCTACCTCATCTGCTAGGAAAATGAACGGATGGATAATGAGAACCTTCAAAATTAGGGACACCAAGCCCATGATGATTCTCTTCAAATCGCTTGTTAGTTATGTCTTGAAAGAGCATGTGGGATGGGATGAAATACCTGACATTCGGCTTTGTACAGAGTTTTATTTGACTTCAGATACACCGCTAACTAGTGGCAGCGTATCTGAAGCTTGCTTGTAACTTGGATTTTGGCTTGCAACTCAAAGCAAAAAATCGACCGAGCGACGGCTCGTAACTTGGAAAACTCGTAAGTTGGGGCACTCGTAAGTCAAGGTACCACTGTATTAGCTGTACAGTAATGTACTTTAGTGCTTATTATTGCTATTTTTTTAACATTATTCTGCTTTAATGGATACTTGGACATCTCTCCCCTCCCTTTAGTCTGTTATATCAAGGGTTTACTGAATGTTTCCTGTATTAATTTCAATTATTATTTTTCACGACTCAACTTCAACCTCTGTTCAACCCTTCTCTTTTGTTATTTCTGTTTTCCTGTTTTGGATTACAATGCATAATTTGAAGAAATCTTGATATACAGTACAGTAAAACTCCAGTTTTCGTCCGGTCCGAATATCGTACAATTCTGATTTTGACCACTTTTCTGCGAATTTTTACTCCGGGTTTTGTACATCAACTCGGAAATTGTCCGTATCAGATGCGTCCGCCCACCTGGGATGCTGCCGTACCTGACTCAGTCTGCCTCTGTCACTTGTCGAATGAACAATACTCTGTGCGCTCATCCATTGTTTTTGGTGCTTGTTTATTGAGTGCGACTGCGAAATAAGCCACCATGGGGCCAAAAAAAGTTCAGAGTGCCAGCCCTTTGGTGAAGAAGGTGAGAAACACGATAGAATTCAAGAAAGAGCTTGTATCAAAATACGAAAGTGGCTTAGGTGTGGCCAAGCTCACCAGGATGTATGGGAAGTCTAAATCAACAATCAGTTCCATCCTGGCAAAGAAAGTAAAAATCAAGGAAACTGATGTTGCGAAAGGGGTAAATATGCTAACGAAACAGAGATCACAAACAATCGAAGATGTGGAGTTGTTGTTGGTGTGGATCAACGAAAAACAGTTAGCGGGAGACAGTGCTGTGGTGGGGATAATTTGCGAAAAGGCAAGGCAGTTGCATGCGGATATCATAAAGAAAATGCCTGGAACGAGTGCTGCTGTTAGTGAATTTAAGGCCAGCAAAGGCTGGTTCAACAGATTCAAAAAGCGAAGTGGCATACACAGTCATTTCAAACTTCAAAAAACTCTACACCAAAGCAGTGACCTCGGACACTGAATTGACCCTAAGAGAGTTCTGGAGGAATCACTTCAATATCCTCAGTTGCATAAGCCTTATAGATAAGGCTTGGCAGGAAGTGACTTCCAGGACGATAAACTCTGCTTAGAGAAAATTGTGGCCAGAATGTGTCCAAGAGAAGGATTTTGAAGGGTTTGAGGCTGACCCTGACGACCCTATGCCTGTTGTCGAATCTATTGTGTCTTTGGGGAAGTCCATGGGGTTGGATGTTAGTGGCCAGGATGTGGAAGAGTTGGTGGAGGACCACAGGGAAGAGCTAACCACTGAAGAGCTGCAAGACCTTCAACTGGAATAGCAACAGATCGCAGCTGAGGAAATTGCTTCAGAGGAGGAGGAAGAGAGAGGGGAGAATGTGCCGCCTTCAGTGATTATGGACGTGTGCAAATGGAGTGAGTTGCAAAGTTTTGCGGAGAATTATCACCCTAACAAAACTGTTGCAGGCCATGTCTGCAACATGTTTAATGACAATGTCTTGTCCCATTTTAGGCAAATCTTAGAGATGCCAGAAACAGATCTCTCTGGATAGATTTTTTGTGTGAAAGGGGTGCAGTGACTCTCGAGCTGGTCCTAGTGCCAGTAAAAGACAAAGAAGGGAAGTAACCCCAGATAGGGCTTTGATACCTGAAGTCCTTATGGAGGGGAATTCCCCTTCCTAACAATAACCTCTCCTCTCTCTCCCCTCCTCGCCTTCCATATGCCAACAAGAGTCTTCAATAAAGGTATGTAATAGTGATTTAAATGTCCATTTATCCATTAAAATTAGTCATTTATATTTCTCATTGTTTTCTGTATGTAAAATTATAGTTATTCTCTATAAAATGTATTTTTTGTTAATATTTTTGGGTGTCTGGAATGGATTAATTGGATTTACATTATTTCATATGGGAAATATCACTTCGGTTTTCGTCCATTTCGGATTTCAACCGACCTTATGGAATGGATTAAGGACAAAAACCGGGGTGCCACTGTATTTATCTTTACATTAGCTATTTTATATATCTTAATTTTTATTAAAAAAAAAAATCTTAATATATAAAATAAAAAAATCTTAATATTTCACAATATTTTCACTTTTTTATTGAGGTTTATCAAGTATTTTTAGGAAATTTCAATTTTTCTTTGCTCAAGTCCTGCCAGAAATGCTCAGCATAATATAAGGTTTCCAAAACAGTATTACTAAGTACGCACAATATTACTCGTACATACATATAGATGTCTGTCTATTTTTTTTAAAATAGAGTTTGTATTTAATTTTTATTTACAGTAACAGTAGAACAAATAGAATACGAGTAATGTTAAAGAAGTGCATTATTTTAAAAATCATTCATGTTCCATATTAGATTATAACTTCATGCTGCATCTTTATTTAAGTTTTTTTTTTCCAAATATTTCTTGATAATTCCTAATATAATGCTCATCCAACAGGTTGGCCAGAAACAAGATGGATTTTTGAAAATCTTTATGACAGCATTGAGCAGAGCTTCAACCCACATTTGGTTCGAGCGTTCTGATGCCAAGGATAGGTCACTTGTTGTGAAAAGGTAATTTTTTTTAGTACAGTAAACCTTCCATATAATGGACTTATTGGGGGAAAGAGGGTGGCTGGTAATGGCAGTTGCTGTGATAGTAACAATAATGAACAGTTCTGTAACCAACAGACTTTGTCCGTTGCTTCCAAATCAACTGACCCAGGGGATTTTGTTATGCATATCAGAGATCTTTCCTATGAGGATAAACTGAGGGCATTGAATCTACACTTTCTGTAAAGGCATAGAATTAGGGAGGATGTGGTTGAGGTGTATAAATGGAAGAAAGGAATAAATAAAGGGGATATAAATAACATGTTAAGATTATCTAACCAAGACAAAAGTCGCAATAATGGGTTGAATTTGGAAAAATTAAGATTTAGAAAGGATCGGAAAGTACTGGTTAGATAATAGTTGTGAATGAGTAGCACGAACTCCTGAGTAGCATCACTGAAGCAAAAACCTTGTGTAGCTTTAAAAATAGGTTGGAGAAGTGCGTGAGTGAATATGAGTTTGACTTCATAGCATAGGGCCAGAGAAATGGCTTATATATTGCAGTCAGGTGAGTCAAAGCAGGAGGAGGCGGGATCACAGTGGGACCATCCACTAGTGTAAGTAGGTCTTCGTCCAAAGGTTGGACAAGTGTTGAAGAATTCTTTGTATTGGACTGATGAAGCCACTGGGTGCGAAACGTTTCTTCAATTAAGATTCCCATATGTTGCATAAGTGTCTCAGTTCTTCAACTTGTCGGTTTTCAAAACCATTTATCACATCTGTCAGACACTGCAACATTATGGAATCTTGATACAAAGAATTCTTCAACACTTGTCCAACCTTTGGATGAAGACCTACTTAAACTAGTGGATGGTTCCACTGTGATCCCGCCTCCTCCTGCTTCGACTCACCTGACTGCGGTATATAAGCCACTTCTCTCGCCCTATGCTGTACTTCCTACAAGAGTGATGGACTGAACACATCGATTCCAGGCTGAGGGACTGATTACCTCAAACTCCTCCTCTCCTTATACCTCCCTGCTTTGTATTGAACTGATGAAGCCACTGTGTGGCAAAACATTTCTTCAATAAAGATTCCCATATGTTGTATAAGTGTCTCAATTCTTCAACTTGTCAGTTTTCAAAACCATTTATCACAGAGTTTTCTTGGGTAAACACTTGATTGAATAGTCCTGTGAGATCTAATAGGCAAAACGAAGGAATGTCTTGTCATGGCTATACAGTGGACCCCCGGATTACGATGGTGTCGGATTATGCTAAATTCGGTTAGCGATACATTTTTCCGTTAAAATATTGGCTCAGTTTACGATGATCCGCTCGGAATACGCTATTCGTCTTGGACGCGTACACGTGCCTCCACAGTCAGTGTGCCATTGTTTACCAGCGAGTGAGTGCCACCATCGCCACCCACGCATTTATACCATACATTTTGTCATTATTCCATTGTTTTTAGTGCTTGCAACTGCTAAATAAGCCACCATGGGTCCAAAGAAAGCTCCTAGTGCCAGCCCTGTGGTAAAGAGGCTGAGAAATACGGTAGAAGTGAAGGAGGAGATAATAGCAAAATATGAAAGTGGAGTGAGTATCGCTGAGCTGGCCAGGCAGTATGGCAAAGCCTATTCAACCATCGCTACCATTGTGGCCAAGGGAAATAAAATCAAGGAAGCTGTTGTTGCGAAAGGTGCAAATATGATCACAAAACAGAGATCGCAAGTGCTGGAAGATGTGGAAAATTTGTTGTTGGTGTGGATCAACGAGAAACAGTTAGCAGGATACGTATAGTGTTACACAGGCAATAATATCTGAAAAAGCAAGGCAGTTGCATGATGATCTCGTCAAGAAAATGCCTGCAACAAATGCTGAAGTGAACGAATTTAAAGCCAGCAAAGGCTGGTTTGACAGATTTAAGAAGCATAGTGGCATACATAGTGTGATAAGGCATGGTGAGGCAGCCAGTTGTGACAAAAGTGCGGCTGAAAAATATGTACAGGAATCCCAGGGGTACATAGAGGCTGAACAATTCAAACCCCAACAAGTGTTCAATTGTAACGAAACAGGCCTGTTTTGGAAGAAAATGCCAAACAGGACCTTCATTACACAGGAAGAAAAGGCACTGCCAGGACACAAGCCTATGAAAGACAGGCTAAATCTCATGATGTGTGCTAATGCCAGTGGTGATTTTAAAGTGAAGCCTTTACTGGTGTATCACTCTGAAAATCCCCGAGCGTTTAAGGGATGCAGTGTTGCCAAGGCATGGGTCACGAGGGAAATTTTCCTTGATTAGTTCAATGAAGTGTTTGGCCCCAGTGTGAAAAAATATCTCTAGGAAAATAATTTGCCACTTAAGTGCCTCCTGATAATGGACAATGCTCCTTGTCATCCTCCAGACTTGGCAGAGCAAATTGTGCAGGACTTTAAGTTCATCAAAGTGAAGTTCTTGCCCCCTAATACCACTCCTCTCCTCGAGCCCATGGACCAGCAGGTCATTTGCAACTTTAAAAAACTCTACACCAAAGCAATGTTTGAAAAGTGCTTTGATGTGACCACAGACATGAATATGACCCTAAAAGACTTTTGGAAAGATCATTTCCATATCCTGCATTGTGTAAACCTTATAGGTAAGGCATGGGAGCAAGTGACTACCAGGACTTTGAACTCTGCCTGGAGAAAATTGTGGCCAGACTGTGTCCAAGAGAGGGATTTTTTAGGTTTTGGAGATGAGCCTCAGAACCCTGAGCCTGAGCCTGTTGTGGAAGAAATTGTGGCACTGGGCAAGTCCATGGGGTTGGATGTTAGTACCGAGGATGTGGAAGAGTTGGTGGAGGAGGACAATGAAGAAATAACCACTGAAGATCTGCAAGAGCTTCAACAGCAACAACAGACCACAGTTCAGGAAAATGGCTCAGAGGAGGAGGAGGAGGAACAGAGATGGAGGAAGTTGCCTTCTTCAATGATTAAGGAGATTTGTGGAATGTGGACCAGGGTGCAAGGCTTTATGGATGAATATCACCCTAACAAAGGTGTTGCAGGCTGTGCTGGGAACCTGTACAATGACACTGTGGTGTCCCATTTCAGGGATGTTTTATAGAATCGCCAGACACAGAGCTCCCTGGACAGATTTTTTGTGAGAGAGGGGTCCAGTGACTCTCAAGCTGGTCCTAGTGGCATTAAAAGAAAAAGGGAAGTAACCCCAGAAAAGAACTTGGTACCTGCAGTGTTAATGGAAGGGGATTCCCCTTCCAAACACTAGCAACTCCTCCATCCTTCCCCCTCCTCCCATCTTCCACACATCAACAACTCTTCAGTAAAAGTAAGTGACATGTTATTGTACTTTTATTCTTAATATATCATTTTTTCTGTGTAATTTAATGTCTATATGTTGTAAAAAATTATTTGAATACTTTTGGGTCAGTGGAACGGATTAATTTTATTTCCACTATTTCTTATGGGGAAAATAGATTCAGATTACGATATTTTTGGTTTACGATGAGCCCTCTGGAACGGATTAATATCGTAATCTGGGGGTCCACTGTATTTGGTATGGTAGGCGATTCGCCACTCACTTGTATTGTGAGAAAAGGGGAGGGGGTCATGACCCCTTTTCTCCCTCCCCTCATTGGAGGTAATTTCAACTTTCTACCTTTACAGGTAGAAAGTTGAAAGTGAATATAGATAAGAATAAGGTGATGAGGGTATCAAACAATTTAAATAAAGAAAAATTGGATATCACATTGGAGAGAGGGATTATGGATGAAGTGAATGTTTTCAGATATTTGGGAGTTGACTTGTCAGCGGATGGGTTTATGAAGGATGAGGTTAACCATAGAATTGATGAAGGTAAAAAGGTGAGTTGTGCATTGAGGTATCTGTGGAGACAAAAAACGTTATCCATGGAGGCAAAGAAGGGAATGTACGAAAGTACATAGTGGTACCAACACTCTTATATGGGTGTGAAGCATGGGTTGCAAATGCTGCAATGAGGAGGCGGCTGAAGGCAGTGGAGATGTCCTGTCTAAGGGCAATGTAGAAAATTCGGAGTGTGGAGATTAGGAGGAAGTGTGGAGTTACTAAAAGTATTTGTCAGAGGGCTGAAGAGGGGTTGTTGAGGTGGTTTGGTCATTTAGAGAGAATGGATCAAAGTAGAATGACTTGGAGAACGTATAAATCTGTAGGGGAAGGAAGGAGAGGTAGGGGTCGTCCTTGAAAAGGTTGGAGGGAGGGGGTAAAGGAGGTTTTGTGGGCGAGGGGCTTGGATTTCCAGCAAGCATGTGTGAGAGTGTTAGATAGGAGTGAATGGAGACAAATGGTTTTTGGGACCTGACGATCTGTTGGAGTGTGAGCAGGGTAATATTTTGTGAAGGGATTCAGGGAAACCAGTTAATTGATTTAGTTGGACTTGAGTCCTGGAAATGGGAAGTACAATGCCTGCACTTTAAGGGAGGGGTTTGAGATATTGGCAGTTTGGAGGGATTTTATGAACTGTCGTATCTTAGCACCTCTGCAAAGACAGTGATTATGTGTGAGTGAGGTGAAAGTGTTGAATGATGATGAAAGTATTTTCTTTTGGGGATTTTCTTTCTTTTTGGGTCACCCTGCCTCGGTGGGAGACGGCCGACGTGTTGAAAAAAAAAAAACCTGTCTACTCTGGCTTGTCCTGCCATACCTGTTCTGGCTTGTCCTGCCCTACCTGTTATGTCTTTCCATTCCCTAGCCTGTCCTACCTACTTTTCCATACCCTACCTGCCCTGGCGTGCCCTGTCTCCTGTGGTCTGCTTGCCCTGCCCTGAACTACCCTGCCCTGAACTGCCCTGTTTTGATTGAACTTCCCTGGCCTTGCTTGAACTGACCTGCCTACCAGCTCTGGCTTGCCTGCCTGCCTAGTGTGTTTAAACAGTAAAAAGTATCCAAGGGCAGGTTGGGTATGTTCTGGCATTTTGGAATGAATTACTATAAAACCAAGTATTTTGGGGTTTGAGTTACGATAGTTTTGAGATACGATACGTCTTGTGGAATGGATTAATATCATAACTCAAGAGAGAGTTTTGGCATTTCCTCATCTTGCATGTTTTTACATGTATATTTATTTATTTATATTGCTGTCTTATAAACTTCTTAGTTTAGCACCTCGTCTTTTTTTCACAAACATTTGAAGTTAGATTTACAATACAATTTTCAGATTAAAGGAGCATGCCTGCAACAGTGTTCTTCCACCCATCCTCATCTACCCTGAGGGTGTGTGTGTCAACAACACTTCAGTGGTGCAGTTTAAGAAAGGAGCATTTGAGGTAAGTTTAATGCATCAATATCATCATCATTGTCATTGTCATTATCCTCGAATCACAAGTCATTTGTGACCTGGCTGGTCCAGGGTGGGCCGAAGCGCCGTCATAAGTTTCCTTTCCTAAGTACCAACAGTGGTCCAGGGTGGACCAAAGCGTTGTCATAAGTTTCCTTTCCTAAGTGCCAGTTATTTGTGAATTGTTCCAGCCACAGTGCTGACTTTTATTCTTCATCATTCATATTCTTAGATGAAACTTGTATAATACTGACAAGTTAATGAATAAAACATAGCATTATTTATTTGCTTTTTAATCTGTTTGAATTTAAGTTTTCATTGAACATTAAATTTTAATTTAATATGTCACTAATTGCAAATTTTCTCTAAAATTTGTCTTACAGTATTTGCATTGTTACAGTACGTATAATGCATCATACATTTATTTGCTTTTGGGGGATTCTGAAGAGAAGTTACAGAGGTTGGTGGATGAGTTTGGTAAGGTATGTAAAAGAAGGAAATTAAAAGTGAATATAGGAAAGAGTAAGGTGATGAGGATAACAAAAAAATTAGATAACGGAAGATTGGATATCAGATTGGAGGGAGAGAGTATGGAGGAGGTGAATGTGTTCAGATATTTGGGAGTGGATGTGTCAGCAGATGGGTCTATGAAGGATGAGGTGAATCATAGAATTAACGAGGGGAAAAAGGTGAGTGGTGCACTGAGGAGCTTGTGGAGAACTTTATCCATGAAAGCAAAGAGGGGAATGTATGAGAGTATAGTTATGCCAACACTCTTGTATGGGTGTGAGACATGGGTTGTGAATGTTGCAACAAGGAGAAGGCTGGATGCAGTGGAGATGTCATGTCTGAGGGCAATGTGTGGTGTGAATATAATGCAGAGAATTCGTAGTTTGGAGATTAGGAGGAGGTGTGGGATTACCAAAACTATTATCCAGAGGGCTGAGGAGGGGTTATTGAGATGGTTTTGACATGTAGAGAGGATGGAACAAAATAGAATGACTTCTAGAGTGTATAAATCTGTAGTGGAGGGAAGGCGGAGTAGGGGTCGGCCTAGAAAAGGTTGGAGGGAGGGGGTAAAGGAGGTTTTGTGTGCGAGGGGCTTGGACTTCCAGCAAGCGTGCACAAGCGTGTTAGATAGGAGCGAATGGAGACAAATGGTTTTTAGGACTTTACGTGCTGTTGGAGTGTAACCAAGGTAACATTTATGAAGGGTTTCAGGGAAACCGGCAGGCCGGACTTGATTCCTGGAGATGGGAAGTACAGTGCCGGCACTCTGAAGGAGGGGCGTTATTGTTGCAGTTTTGTAGCTGTAGTGTAAGCATGCCTCTGGCAAGACAGTGATGGAGTGAGTGATGATGAAAGTTTTTCTTTGTCAGGCCGCCATACCTTGGTGAGAAACGGCCTATGAGTTAATAAAAATAAAAATAAACATTTATGTACATTGTCTTGTATATTTTTTTATTTTTTGTTTTATTAATATTAATCCTAGCTTAAGACTACCCAAAATACTGTGTATAACCATGGACTCTTTATTGTAAGATACAGTATATACACTGTACACTGATAATCTACTATTGTAACTGTAATGTTACTTCTTGAGAAAGTTTATCTATCTTATCTATTGGAGTGAAACCCTTGTGTAACTCCAGCACCTGTTGTATTATTGGCCATGCTTGGGAAGGACAGAAAGCATTCCTTATATTCTACACTGAGGTTATCTGCTGAGAGGGACTAATTACAGTCAGGTTACATATACCTCTCTAGATTGTTGAGGCAGTGTTAGTATAGCAGTAGGCTCTCTTCTCACCCTATGTTGATGTCCTGACAGTCTTACTTTGCCAACTCTTCTCTGATGGCCCCTCCTTTGTTGCAGACTCTTTGATTTCTGAACTGACACTGATTTATTTTGTCAATACATACTTTGAATCATTGACCTTAACTCTAGTCTTTTGTCCCACCACTTCCACTTCTGCCATGCAGTGTTGTATTGTTTCACAAGGTGGAGAGGAGACCCAAAGCTGGGTTAATGAATAGGCTCATCTGTAAAGAGATTTTTGTCATTGTGAGGACAAGGAAGAGACATTCCTGTATGGTTGTAACTTAGCATAGTGTGTTATTTACTGTATATGGCAAGAGTTATGGACTCTTGCTCTTGAGAAGATCTTAGCCTCAGGGTGAGGGGGAATTTGAGCTCCTGGGGATAAAACTGGTAAGGTGATTATAGTAAAGGACTGTATGCAGAGTACTCATATGGGGTATGGAAGCAATTACCAGAAGACATACGTTTCCCATGTTGAGTAGGTTAGGAAGTAATATATACTATAACATGCCTAGAGATTACATGAATCTGTTTGTGGGATCTGTAACATTTAAGAAACTTGCCTTCAGGGGATGCCTTTAATGAGAGAAGTCTGTAGCAAAGTTCCCAAGTGACACAAAGGTTTCTCCAGGATAAACAAAGAAATAAACAAACTTTATTTCTTTGTGCAGTATACAAAATATAGTTTACACATAATATAATATTGTTAAGCACAAAAGAAGGCCACTAGCATGCTTGTACACTTCGGGCACACCTCCATCCCAGTGATATTACCTCTGTACCTGGCTTAATATCTCTAGAATCTTTATTGGCAATAAGGTATACTGTTCATCAGAAAAATTCTGTATTACACTGATTTCAGTTTTGGTGTATATCTCTCCCTAAAATGCTTAAATAAAGCAGGGAAATAGCTTCTTTGCCAGCTTGGGATTGGATAGTTAGCAGTGGGTGAGAACTGTCACTAGATGTTGATACCGGTGCATCGCTGTTATTCATGAATTGGTGAGAAGTAGATGGCTGACACTGAAAAGATATAAGAATATGTTTAGCCATCTTCTGAATAGATATACAGGTTTGAGAAAAGCATGTAATTTCAGAAACACTCATAGTTTTGAAAGTTGAAGTCCACACCTAAATCCATGTAGATTCAGCTAAATACAATACAATGAACAAGCTTTCGAGCTTAAATACAGTGTATGTGCCAGATAAATGCAATGTTGATAACTGTCCTTCAGAGATGAAGGAATGAGTTAAATGTCCACATAAACAGTTAATGCTCTTCATGTTGTTGAGAGTTCTTTATCAAACAAAGACAGGCAGCTGAATAGAGCAGGAAGTGTGTGCATTAAATAGAAAAAGTTCAAAGGAGAAAAAGCAGCTTAAGAGAAAATTAATCTAACAGTTTGTTACTCTTGCTATGCCTCTTAGTGGTTTATGTAATCTCAACACAAATGTAGATGAAAAAAAAAAATGTGATGAATTTCTTAACTATTTTTTCTGATTTATTTGTATGAAATGTATTCAATTTATGTTTATTCTATCTGTGTATGGTGGGTTCAGATTTGGTTCAGGTATATTAGTGATTTATATTAAAATAACCATAATTATGTGTTTTTTCAAATTTGCTAATAACAGTTAGAGATTGATTCTCGAGTAAAACTTCTCATCTGGAATACTCTTGGCCTCTTTTAGAGTATTTACTGTGTGTTGGTTGTTTAATATCTTTATTGTGGGCAGTGGTCAAAATATTAGAGGTACATGATGAGTCCAGGGACTCGACCTCAAAGTTTTGATAGCTAAACAAGCTACAGTGGTAATGAACTATTTATACATCATTATATCTAGTTACAATCATAATGAGTTATGCAGACACAAATTAGGTCACAAAAATAGAGGTCAGCAAGTATTGTAGTGAACCCATGATATAATGGGATTATCTGAGTGACTGTTAAATCAGAAAACAGTAGGACCCCTATACATGTATCTTTAAATAAATAAATATTTTATTTCTTTGCAAGGTTACAATGTGCATTTACAATTTTGATTAATTAAGTACAAAGAAAGTCACTATCATGCCGGGGCATTTCAGGCAGACATATCCTAATACGTACATAATAACTACTTAAGTCTAGACAAGATAAGTGTGGTTAACTTTTTGATAAATCTTTATTTTATCTTAATACTAATGTGAGGTAGTCAAGGTAGAGGTTTATAAGAATAATAATTTTGAAGTTGCTTGTAATAAAAAAAAATATTACAATTAATGGTTCAAACAGCAATATTTCATGGATTGGCAGATGTTATAATAGACTCAAGGTCATATAATATTTGGGAGTTGCTTCAAACTGATGAGAATTTGTTTTTGTTGGGTTTGTTAGTATTGAGAGATGAGATGATTTTTAACCATAGCCCTAAATTTGTATGTTGTCAGGGGATCCTTTATTGGTTCAGGTAGTGAATTCCAGATCTTCGGGCCCTTTGTGCCTTGTGCCTTGTATTGTGTAAGTAAGTAAGTTTATTCAGGTATACACAAATACAGGTACTACATAGATTATCATACATAGCAGCATATGTGTAGAAAACCTAGGATAACCCAAAAAAGTCAGACAGAGTGACTTATTTCCATTGAGGTCCATATGACTGTGTCCATGTGACTGTGTTCTGTTGTAGCTATCAAGGAGAAGTTTAAGTGGAGGGTTTATATTGGAGTTTAATGTTCTGTATATATAGTAGGCACAATAATATGAGTGTATGTCTCATATATTTAGTAGATTCAGGCTTTTGTAAAGTGGTGGGGTGTGCTGTCTAGCACAGGAGCTGGTAATCATCCGCACAGCAGCTTTTTGTTGGGCTATTAAAGGTTTAAGGGGCAGTAACACCTGTCTCCGAGCGCGAATAAAAAAAATTCGAAAAATTATGAAAATTGAGTTAATCTTATAGAAAAATAGCTTAACTCTCTGGCTACACAATGGTACAAGACTCAATGTAATACGACGTTTCTACAAGGAATTATAGTCATTTATATCATGTATGGTGACGGCGATGTGCGCAGCTCGCCTGCTCTCAGCCCGTATATTTTTAGAATTTTTTTCCATTTTTTTTCTTTACTGTTTCGTGTATTATTCATTCTAATGGTGTAATTTACGATTTGGCATCATATGAGAGTGGGCGGAGCTTATACGTAGTCTACCAGCCAATCAGGAACGATCTGGGAATATTTGCTGACGTCAGCAGAATTCCCACTCTGAGAGGCACCATATATTATTTCATTATGCTAATATCAATTCTACGGCTTATTTATCTATCACAATTGATCTAATATGAAATAATAAACACTATAAATAACATATAAACATGTTATATGCTCCAGCATGAATAAAAATGAGCTCTAATATACAGTGGTCCCTCGGTTTTCGCCGAAAATTCGTTCCAGAATGCTGCTCAAGTGCCATTACCGAACGAATTTACTTCCTTAAGAAATAATGTCACGTAGGGTAGTCTATTTCAGACCACCAAAAATACACTTGCAACAGCACTTACGAAAATACACTTACATAAATGTTCGAGTTTGGAGATGCACGAAAACCGAGGGACCACTGTAGTGCGGTCTCTATCAGCAATATGGGTATAAAAATGATTCCCCTTCCCTCCCCTTCCCATAACGTTTTCTTTGGCCTGTGAGTAAGAGAAAAAGGTGTTTTAGAGGCTAACTACACTAAAACATTAGTTTTACAAAGAAAACATTGAAACAAGTGATTTTTTCGAAAAAAAAAAAGAAAATTTCCCGAGGCGGGTGGCCGGCGTCGCTCCAGGCGCTTTACAGGCGAATATCTCGGAAGTAAGTTATTGACTTATTTTACTTTGTGGAGTTTTTACTGTTTGATTAAATGAAATAATATTCTCAGGAATGGTAAAAATATGATTGTTCCTATTTTTAAGAACGCACTTTTGTAAATATTCCAAATATTTTGGGATTTATTTGGTAGTAAAGGGCAGATTTTTTTTCAACATTCAAACAGTTACATGCTTTATTTTTTTGTGGAATAAAGATAAGATGTTTACAGGAAAGTACGTTCTCAAAAAATCGTATTAGCATTGTTCTTTCGGTACCAAGTCCCAAAACAACCTTACGTAGTGACATATAGGGTACGGATCCTGCCAAACGTCCTGACATGAAATTTTCAGTAAATATTTTTTTTTTCAGTTGTTGTTTGGACTATCTTATTGAATATTTTTTTAAAACATACTGAGTGAACACTTCTATGTGTAAAAAAAAAAAATGAAAAGTTCGACGAACAGAAAAAAAAAAAAATGACATGTTATACTGCCCCTTAAGGTAGTTGGCTGTGGTTGATCCCCAGGCACAAATACCATAGGTGAGGTAAGGATATATTAAAGAGTGGTAGTATAGGGTAAGTAGTGTTGTTTGGGGTACATAGTATTGTATCTTGGAAAGGATGCCTACTGATTTGGAAATTTTCTTGGATATATGCTGGATATGGGAATGAAATTTAAGATGACAATCAAGGAGAAGACCTAGAAATTTACCCTCAGTGTGTCTTGTAATAGGGAAACCATTTATCGATATATTAAGTTGGATATTTAAGGCTCTGTTTCCAAACAGCATGAAGTATGTTTTGTCTATGTTGAGAGTGAGTTTGTTGGTCATCATCCAAGTATATATGTTTAGCAGCTCGTTGTTTACAGTGTCTCTAAGTATAGATGGGTTTGACCGGGAGTAGACATAAGTAGTGTTGTCTGCGAATAGAACTGGTTTAAGGAGTTGAGATGCATTGGGGAGATCATTGACATAGATGAGAAAGAGGAGTGGGCCTAGGACACTACCCTGGGGCACTCCAACAACTACAGGCTGGATAGTGGAGTTGACTCCATTTGCGTACAGTGGACCCTTGAAAATCGTGATTAATCCGTTCCTGAGAGGCCGCCTATTTTCAAAATGGACGATTTTCAAATCTATTTTCCCCATAAGAAATAATGTAAATCAAATTAATTCGTTCCAGACACCCAAAAGTATGTAAAAATTTTTTTCACATTAAATGTACATTTATCTACACACAAAACAATGAGATATATACTGTACATAGTATAAAATAGTAATATATTGACACTTACCTTTATTGAAGAGTTGTTGATGTGTGGACCACAGCCTTCTGGTCGTGTTCTGACTTTAGGTGCCTGTCCAGTGCCTTCTTGAAGACAGCAAAGGGTCTATTGGTAATCCCCCTTATGCATGCTGGGAGGCAGTTGAACAATCTTTTGCCCCTGACACTTATTTTGTTGTCTCAGTGTACTCCTGGCACCCCTACTTTTCTTGGGATGAATGTTGCATCTCCAGCTGAGTCTTTTGCTTTCATAGGGAGTGATTTTCGTATGCAAGTTTGGTACTAATTCCTTTATGATTTTCAAGTGTATATTATCATGTATCTCTCTCTCGCCTGTATTCCAGGGAATACAAATCAAGGGACTTCAACTGTTCCCAGTAATTTAGGTGCCTTATCATACTTATGTGTGCTGTGAAAGTTCTTTGTACACTCTCCAGGTCAGCCATTTCGCCTGCCATGAAGGGGGCAGTTAGTGTACAGCAGTATGGCAGTATTCCAGCCTAGAGAGAACAAACGTCCCTAATTTTGAAGGTTCTCATTATCCATCCTATCATTTTCCTAGCAGATGCGGTAGATACATTGTTGTGGTTTTTGAAGGTGAGATCCTCTGACATTATCACTCACAGGTCCTTCATATTACTTTTTCGCTCTATTGTAATGGCAATTCGGGTGTCATCTGCAAAGGAAGACACAGAGCTATGGCTTACATCTTTGTCTGTCAGATATGAGGATGAGGAATAGAATGGGAGTGAGTACTGTGCCTTGTGGAACAGAGCTTTTCACTATAGCTGCCTCAGACTTTTCTCTGTTCACTATTACTCTTTGTGTTCTATTTGTCAGGAAGTTATAGATCCATCTACGAACTTTTCCTGTTATTCCTTCACACATTTTGTGCGCTATTACATCATGGTCACACATATCGAAAGCTTTTGCAAAGTCTGTGTATACTACATCTGTATTTTGTTTATTCTCTACAGTATCCAGGACCTTGTCATAGTGGTCCAGTAGCTGGGACATGCAGGAGCGACCTGCTCTAAACCCGTGTTGCCCTGGGTTGTGTAATTGATGGGTATCTAGGTGGTTGGCGATCTTACTTCTGAGAACCCTTTCAAAGATTTTTATGATATGGGATGTTAGTGGTATCGGCCTGTCATTCTTTGCAATTGCTTTACTGCCACCTTTGTAGAGTGGGGCTATGTCTGTTGTTTTTGTGAGTGTGGGATGACCCCTGTGTCCATGCTCCCTCTCCATAGAATGTTGAAGGCAAGCGACAGGGGCTTCTTGCAGTTCTTGATGAACACAGAGTTCCATGAGTCTGGGCCTGGGGCAGAGTGAATAGGCATGTCATTTATTGCCTTTTCAAAGTCTTGTGGTGTTAGGATAATATCCAAGATTTTTGAGATGGTGGAGAGGTGGGTTGATGTAATCAGTAGATCGCTCTAGGTGCCAGATGATCAGGGTGATGGATTGATTACATCAGACTACCTCTCCACTTTGTTTACTTCATCTTCCACCAATGCTGATGTCTCCAGGAGTGTAATTAATTTCTGTATTTGGCTGGTGAAGCCTGCAGTGCAGGTGAAACATTTCATCAAGAAAGATTCCTAGAGTATTGCCTGTCTTATCAACTTGTTGGTACAGTGGTACCTCGACTTACGATGGTCCCCAAACTCACCCTTTTATGTAAGTTTATTTTTTTAAATGCTTTTGTAAGTGTAATTTTGGGGGTCTAAAAGGACTAGTCTATTTTACAACATTTCTTAAGGAGATAAATTCGTTTGGTAATGGCACTTGAACAGCATTCTGGAATGAAAAAATATCGTAAGTCGAGGTACCACTGTATTATATATATTATTTTTTCAGATTGGCTGTGTCATTCATCCGATAGCCATTCGCTTTGATGCACGCTTTGGTGATCCGTTTTGGTGGCAAGACAAGTTCTTTCACTATGTTCTGTACATGATGACATCCTGGGCCATTGTCTGCAATGTCTGGTATCTTCCACCAATGACCAGGAATCCTGGTGAATCTGCCATTGCTTTTGCTAACAGGTAAATAGTTGTGACAATACCAGTGTTTATAAGACTCCGTGCATACACACAGTCATATGTAACTTGTGAAAGTTTGATCTCTTTGGTATAAACAAGATAAAATTGGATAATAGTTAAACAATATAAAAAGTAAATAATTTTTCTTATTAATTCTTGCTACATTTTAGAGTAGCTATCAAACTCACAACTTCCCACTGGAGCTCGTGCCACTTCTCAAATACTTCTTTTTGTATAGAACTACAGTGGTACCTCTGTATACGTCCGCTTTGGAATAAGTTCAACTTGGTATACGTCCTGTTTGGATGCGAAAATTTTTGCTTGGTATATGGCCTTTGTTTGGAATATGACTTGTGTGCTAGAACTTATATGGGTCAAAAGGAGTCACGACACTGTGCACTACCCTTGTTTACCTCTCTCGATGTGGAGGAGTTAGTGTAGGGGCACAGGGAAGAGCTGACCACTGAGGAGCTGCAGGAACTTGAGGAGGAGGAACCCAAGACTAAGATGGATGCACTCTTCAGGCTCGGAAGAGGAAATAGAGGAAGAAGCCCCTACTGTGCCCCGTGGCCTGATCGCTAGAGCTCTCGCTTCACACGACGAGGGTCTGCGTTCGATTCCCAGCGTGGGTAGAAACATTGGGCGTGTTTCTTTACACCGGTTGTCTATGTTCAACCATCAGTAAAATGGGTACCTAGGAGTTGGTCGACTGGTGTGGGTCACATCTTGGGACAAGGATCTAATTTGCCCGAAATGCTCTGCATAACAAGGGGCTTTCTATATACTGTAGTAGTATGTCATTGATGTCAGCTAGGCCTGTATACCATGTACATGTACTTGTAGTAAATAGATATTATTATTATTATTATTATTATTTTTTTTTTATTATTTTATTAACACATCGGCCGATTCCCACCAAGGCAGGGTGGCCCGAAAAAGAAAAACCTTCATCATCATTCACTCCATCACTGTCTTGCCAGAAGGGTGCTTTACACTACAGTTATAAAACTGCAACATTAACACCCCTCCTTCAGAGTGCCGGCACTGTACTTCCCATCTCCAGAACTCAAGTCCGGCCTGCCGGTTTCCCTGAATCCCTTCATAAATGTTACTTTGCTCACACTCCAACAGCACGTCAAGTATTAAAAACCATATGCCTCCATTCACTCCTATCAAATACGCTCACACATGCTTGCTGGAAGTCCAAGCCCCTCGCACACAAAACTTCCTTTACCCCTCCCTCCAACCTTTCCTAGGCCGACCCCTACCCCGCCTTCCCTCCACTACAGATTTATACACTCGAAGTCACTCTGTCTCGTTCCATTCTCTCTACATGTCCAAACCACCTCAACAACCCTCCTCAGCTCTCTGACAATCGTTTTGGTAATCCTGCACCTCCTCCTAATTTCCAAACTCCAATTCTCTGCATTATATTCACACCACACATTGACCTCAGACATGACATCTCCACTGCCTCCAGCCTTCTCCTCTTGCAACATTCATCACCCATGCTTCACACCCATATAAGAGCGTTGGTATAACTATACTCTCATACATTCCCTCTTTACTTCCATGGACAAGTTCTTTGTCTCCACAGACTCGAAGTGCTCCACTCACCCTTTTCCCCTCATCATTCTATGATTCACCTCATCCTTCATAGACCCATCCGCTGACATGTCCACTCCCAAATATCTGAATACATTCACCTCCTCCATACTCTCTCCCTCAAATCTGATATCCAATCTTTTGTCACCTAATCTTTTTGTTATCATCATCACCTTACTCTTTCCTATATTCACTTTCAATTTTCTTCTTTTACACACCCTACCAAATTCATCCACCAACCTCTGCAACTTCTCTTCAGAATCTCCCAAAAACACAGTGTCATCAGCAAAAAGCAACTGTGACAACTCCCACTTTGTATTTGATTCTTTATCTTTTAACCCCACACCTCTTGCCAAGACCCTCGCATTCACTTCTCTTACAACCCCATCTATAAATATATTGAACAACCACGGCGACATCACACATCCTTGTCTAAGGCCCACTTTTACTGGGAACTAGTCCCCCTCCCTCCTACACACTCTAACCTGAGCCTCACTATCCTCATAAAAACTCTTCACTGCTTTCAGTAACCTACCTCCTATTCCATACACCTGCAACATCTGCCACATTGCCTCCCTATCCACTCTATCATTCGCCTTTTCCAAATCCATAAATGCCACAAAAAAACTCCAAATACTGTTCACCTATATGTTTCACTGTAAACACTTGGTCTACACACCCCCTACCTTTCCTAAAGCCCCCTTGTTCATCTGCTATCCTGCTTTCTGTCTTACTCTTAATTCTTTCAATAATAACTCTACCATACACTTTACCAGGTACACTCAACAGACTTATTCCCCTATAATTTTTGCACTCTCTTTTGTCCCCTTTGCCTTTATACAAAGGAACAATACATGCTCTGTGCCAATCCCTAGGTACCTTACCCTCTTCCATACATTTATTAAATAATAGCACCAACCACTCCAAAACTATATCCCCACCTGCTTTTAACATTTCTATCTTTATCCCATCAATCCCAGCTGCCTTACCCCCTTTCATTCTACCCACTGCCTCACGAACTTCCCCCACACTCACAACTGGCTCTTCCACACTCCTACAAGATGTTATTCCTCCTTGCCCTACACACGAAATCACAGCTTCCCTGTCTTCTTCAACATTTAACAACTCCTCAAAATATTCCCTCCATCTTCCCGATACCTCTAACTCTCCATTTAATAACTCTCCTCTCCTATTTTTAACTGTCAAATCCATTTGTTCCCTAGGCTTCCTCAACTTATTAATCTCACTCCAAAACTTTTTCTTATTTTCAACAAAATTTGTTGATAACATCTCACCCACTCTCTCATTTGCTCTCTTTTTACATTGCTTCACCACTCTCTTAACCTCTCTTTTTCTCTCCATATACTCTTCCCTCCTTGCATCACTTCTACTTTGTAAAAACCTCTCATATGCTAACTTTTTCTCCCTTACTACTCTCTTTACATCATCATTCCACCAATCGCTCTTCTTCCCTCCCGCACCCACTTTCCTGTAACCACAAACTTCTGCTGAACACTCTAACATTACATTTTTAAATCTACCCCATACATCTTCGACCCCATTGCCTACACGCTCACTAACCCATCTATCCTCCAATAGTTGTTTATATCTTACCCTAACTGCCTCCTCTTTTAGTTTATAAACCTTCACCTCTCTCTTACTTACTGCTTCTATTTTCCTTGTCTCCCATCTACCTTTTACTCCCACTGTAGCTATAACTAAAAGGTGATCTGATATATCTGTGGCCCCTCTATAAACATGTACATCCTGAAGTCTACTCAACAGTCTTTTATCTACCAATACGTAGTCCAACAAACTACTGTCATTTCGCCCTACATCATATCTTGTATACTTATTTATCCTCTTTTTCTTAAAATATGTATTACCTATAACTAAACCCCTTTCTATACAAAGTTCAATCAAAGGGCTCCCATTATCATTTACACCTGGCACCCCAAACTTACTTACCACACCCTCTCTACATGTTTCTCCTATTTTAGCATTTAGGTCCCCTACCACAATTACTCTTTCACTTTGTTCAAAAGTTCCTTTACATTCGCTTAACATCTCCCAAAATCTCTCTCTCTCCTCTACACTCCTCTCTTCTCCAGGTGCATACATGCTTATTATGACCCACTTTTTGCATCCGACCCTTATTTTAATCCACATAATCCTTGAATTTACACATTTATATTCCCTCTTCTCCTTCCATAACTGATCCTTCAGCATTATTGCTACCCCTTCCTTAGCTCTAACTCTCTCAGATTCTCCTGACTTAATCCCATTTATTTCTCCCCACTGAAACTCGCCTACCCCCTTCAGCTTTGTTTTGCTTAGAGCTAGGACATCCAACTTCTTTTCTTTCATAACATTAACAATCATCTCTTTCTTATCATCTGCACTACATCCACGCACATTCAAGCATCCCAGTTTTATAAAGTTTTTCTTCTTCACTTTTTTAATATTTTCTGCAGGAGAAGGGGTTATTAGCCCATTGCTCCCGGCATTTTAGTCGCCTCCTACGACATGCATGGCTTATGGAGGAAAGATTCTTTTCCACTTCCCCATGGAGAATAGAGGAAATGAAGAAGAACAAGAACTATTAAGAAAGAGAAGAAAAACCTAGATGTGGTATGTATATATATGCATGTGCATGCCTGTGTAGTGTGACCTAAGTGTAAGTAGAAGTAGCAAGATATACCTGTTATCCAGTGTGTTTATGAGACAGAAAAAAGACACCAGCAATCCTACCAACATGTAAAACAGTTACAGGTTTCTGTAGATGGCGGGAATATTTTGAGGAACTTTTAACCCTTTCAGGGTTATTGACGTACTAGTACGGCTTACGCCCTGGGGTTATTGACGTACTAGTACGCCTAAATTCTAGCGCCCTCAAATCAAGCAGAAACAGGCTGTTAGGCTTAGATGTGATAGAATGGGTCTGTGCGGTCAGTGTGCGCAGTATAAAAAAATTCCTGCACCACACAGTGCATAATGAGGGAAAAAATAACTCTGACCGTGTTTTTGGTTTAAAACAGCGACTTTGCAGTCTATTTTCGTATGGTATTTATTGATGTATTCTCGTTTTCTTGGTCTCATTTGATAGATTGGAAGATATATTACAGAAATAAAGATGATTTTGATTGGTTTGACAACGGCAAGTACCTTGAAATTGAGCTCAAATTAGCGAAAATGTTCGATTTTTGACGATGTTCAAGAGTAAACAAATCACACCATGCATCCAATACACATCAACTGGCGTGTCTAATATTCATGCACAAGTGCTCTAATATCATTTATACCATTTTTACAATGATGCAGTTGTATACATAACAGTAAATCTTCTATTTTTTTTTTAGAATAAAAATTCAAAATGAAAAGCAAAAGTAATGTAAGAGGGGCCTGGAAACGTGACTAATGGACAGAGAAGACGTTATTTTAGTGCCAGGAATGTCTGCCTTGTTTATTCTGGACCCTATTTTGAAATTGGCATCGTTTGAAATTTGTGTGAAATTGGATAAATTGCCATTTTCTGACCACTATTTTGGGTAGTTGTAATTGGTAAATAGGCGGTTTCTTGTACTCAATCGATAAAAGAAATGGAGTTCTAGCGAAATAGCTATAATTTTAGTTGACTGAAATATTGGAATTTGCCGAAAATAGGGCTCAAAGTGGGCAAAATCGCCGATGCGTAAGTGTCATGGCTACCGCTAACTTCGCGAAAACATAATTCCGTTAGTTTTCGATCAAATTTCATAATTTTTGTGGCGTTATGATCGGAAAAAGATTCTCTATCATTTCATAAGAAAAAATAATTTTTTTTTTTTTTTAAATTCTTGGACCCTGAGAACGAGTTTCGGAGACCCCCCTTGGACCCTGAAAGGGTTAAATGTCGATGATAAAAGGGAGGCGGTAATTTCATGTACTGGCCAGGGAGGTAAAACATCGTTTAGGAGTGAAGAAGAGCAGGATGTGAGTGTAGGGGAGGTGCGTGAGGCATTACGTAGAATGAAAGGGGGTAAAGCATCTGGAACTGACAGGATCATGACAGAAATGTTAAAACAGGGGGGGATATAGTGCTGGAGTGGTTGGTATTTTTGTTTAATAAATGTATGAAAGAGGGGAAAGTACCTAGGGATTGGCAGAGAGTATGTATAGTTCCTTTATATAAAGGGAAGGGGGATAAAAGAGAGTGTAGAAATTATAGGGGAATAAGTTTACTGAGTATACCAGGTAAAGTGTATGGCAGGGTTATTATTGAAAGAATTAGAGTTAAGACAGAGAGTAGGATTGCAGATGAGCAAGGAGGCTTTAGAGAGTGGGTAGGGGATGTGTAGATCTAAGTGTTTACAGTGAAGCATATATGTGAACAGTATTTAGATAAAGGTAGAGAAGTTTTCATTGCATTTATGGATTTAGAAAAGGCATATGATAGACTGGATAGGGGAGGAATGTGGCAAATGTTGCAAGTGTATGGAATAGGTAGTAAGTTACTGAAGGCTGTAAAGAGTTTTTATGAGGATAGTGAGGCTCAGGTTAGGGTGTGTAGGAGAGAGGGAGATTACTTCCTGGTAAAAGTAGGTCTTAGACAGGGATGTGTAATGTCACCATGGTTGTTTAATATATTTATAGATGGGGTTGTAAAAGAAGTAAATGCTAGGGTGTTGGGGAGAGGGGTGGGATTAAATTATGGGGAATTAAATGCAAAATGGGAGTTGACACAGTTACTTTTTGCTGATGATACTGTGCTTATGGGAGATTCTAAAGAAAAGTTGCAAAGGTTAGTGGACGAGTTTGGGAGAGTGTGTAAAGGTAGAAAGTTGAAAGTGAACATAGATAAGAGTAAGGTGATGAGAGTATCAAACGATTTAAATAAAGAAAAATTGGATATCACATTGGAGAGAGAGATTATGGAAGGAGTAAATGTTTTCAGATATTTGGGAGTTGACGTGTCAGCGGATGAATTTATGAAGGATGAGGTTAACTATAGAATTGATGAAGGAATAAAGGTGAGTGGTGCGTTGAGGTATCTGTGGAGACAAAAAACGTTATCCATGGAGGCAAAGAAGGGAATGTACGAAAGTATAGTGGTACCAACACTCTTATATGGGTGTGAAGCATGGGTTGCAAATGCTGCAGCGAGGAGGAGGCTGGAGGCAGTGGAGATGTCCTGTCTAAGGGCAATGTGTGGTGTAAATATTATGCAGAAAATTCGGAATGTGGAAATTAGGAGAAGGTGTGGAGTTACTAAAAGTATTTGTTAGAGGGCTGAAGAGGGGTTGTTGAGGTGGTTTGGTCATTTAGAGAGAATGGATCAAAGTAGAATGACTTGGAGAGCGTATAAATCTGTAGGGGAAGGAAGGCGGGGTAGGGGTTGTCCTAGAAAAGGTTGGAGGGAGGGGGTAAAGGAGGTTTTGTGGGCGAGGGGCTTGGACTTCCAGCAAGCATGTGTGAGCGTGTTAGATAGGAGTGAATGGAGACGAATGGTTTTTGGGAAATGACGATCTGTTGGAGTGTGAGCAGGGTAACATTTTGTGAAGGGATTCAGGGAAACCATTTAATTGAGTTAGTTGGTCTTGAGTCCTGGAAATGGGAAGTACAATGCCTGCACTTTAAAGGAGGGGTCTGGGATAGTGACAGCTGGGAGGGACTATTCTCAGCTGTCGTATCTGAGCGCCTCTGCAAAGACAGTGATTATGTATGAGTGTGGTGAAAGTGTTGAATGATGATGAAAGTATTTTCTTTTTGGGGATTTTCTTTCTTTTTGAGTCACCCTGCCTCGGTGGGAGACGGCCGACGTGTTGAAAAAAAAAAAAGTAAACCCATGTGGGCCCTTCAGCATAAGGAGGTTGTTATAGCTACAGTATTGTTATAGCTGCAGTGTTGTTGTAGCTACAATAATGTTATAGCCAAAGCATTGTTACAACTTCCATAATATTAGTCAGTGTTGCTACAGCTATGGTATTGGAGTTATGTTCTTGGTTAAAGGACACTTGTGCAACTGATGAGATGTATTGTGGCAGTGTGGCTTTGTCAAGACAGCTCAACAGAGTTCCTGGAGAGCAAAACGTTGCCACAGTAAAATGTCACATTAGTTGCACTTGTGTTCTTTTATCTAACATATTGTTGGTAATTCTACCAACATTATTACAACTAACATTTTTTCCTCTCACAGAGTGAAGGCCAAGATTGCTCATCAAGGGGGTATGATTGACTTATCATGGGACGGCTTCTTGAAGACCAACCCGGTGAAGGAAGAATGGAAGAAGCGTCAACAAGAGGAATTTGCAAAGCATTTGCAGGTTGAGGATGAATTAAAAATCACTGAGTCATTAAAGGAAAAAGAGGAATAGAGAACCTAAACCATATAGTATGTAAAACATGGTTTAAGTTTTATTGTTTTAAGGTAAAAGATCTGAAAAAGGTGAAGTTTTTATACTAAAAGTAAAAAAAAAAAAAATTTTTATGGATAATAAGCACAACTAAGGATTTTTTAATAAAATCACAAAATGACAGGCTTTTACTATAATTACAAACACTAGCTGGAGACACGTTATATGTCTTCTTGAATACATCGCTACAAACTAGTGCCTCACAGTTGATTATAGTGTATAGCTATTATGAGTGTGTGTGTTTGAAGCACGTGGCCAGTAGCTTAGTGTGTGTGTGTGTGAGAGGTACGTGGCCAGTAGCCTGCCATGTGTGTTTAGTGAGTGTGATGTAGACAGTAGCCTGCCATGTGTGTGTAGTGTGATATGTAGTTGTGTATGAAATTGCCTGTAGGTAATTAACCCCTTAACTGTCCAAACGTAGATCTATGTTCTCTCACCCAGCGCTCCGAATATTTTGAAAAAAAAATTTTTAAATGAAGAGGACATTTTCTTACATAAAGTAATGTAAAAAAAAAATTCTAGGGTCAGTACTTACCGAGATATAAGGCCGCAAAGTCAGCACTTGTCTCTCACCTGCCGGCAACATGAAGCTCTGCCACTTGCAGATGTGTTGCTGATTTACCTTTTTTTCTCATTTTTTTTTTAATTTATAATTTTTATGTTCTGATAATGACAATTTGTAGTAGTTCTTGTGATTTCATAGTTAATCTTTGTTCTGACACTAATATTAGGTACTGAAATAGTACTCAAATAGTCATAAACACAGTGACAAGTGAACATTTTCACCTACCTTAGTCACATACTATTGGCTAGAAATATATACATAGTATTTATAGGTCCCAGAAATGTTTTGGATACACGGGAGTATATAATAATAATAATAATAATAATAATAATAATTAATAATAATTTGAAGCTTGATGTAAGTGTGTGTCACTTGTCTTATCTTATCTTTTCACTCCACTGCTGACAATTATGAGCGTCATCTTATCGCCAAACTAATGACAGTGATGACATTTGATGAGCGTTGTCTTATCTCTCCGCTATGGCCAGCTGGCTGGTTGAGTGGCTATCTCTATCTCTGTCTATCTGTCTGTCTTTCTATCTGTGTCTGTCTGTCTGTCTATCTGTCTATCCTATCTATCTGTCTATCTATCTGTCTATCTATCTGTCTGTGTATCTATCTGTCTGTGTATCTATCTGTATATCTCAGAGAGTTGCTTATGAACCAGCTGGTATTACATACGATCACTACAAGCACAGTATAGCACTTTGTCCGGATTTTTTTGGTTATCCTAGGTAATTTACACTATAAATAATTGTATTTATGTACGTATGTGTTCCTGTGAGATAGAGATAGATATAGAGACAGATAAATTCATACAGACAGACGGAGATATAGACAGCCAGCCAGCCAGCCACCGGCCAGCCAGCCACTGGCTAGCCAGCTGGCCAGCCAGCCTGCCAAAATTACAGTTCCAGAATTGTTTCTTTTTACTTATGGCATTTTTTGGGTTATCCTAGGTAATTTACACTATGTATAATTGTATTTACATATGTGTTCCTGTGATATAGAGACAGAGATAGATACAGACAGACGGAGATAGAGACAGCCAATTAGCCAGCCAGCCTGCCGAAATTACAGTTCCAGAACTGTGTCTTTTTACTTAGGGCATAGGTTATAGGACATTCTGGCAGGATGACACTTTCCTCTTAAAAGGGGAGTGATAATACGACATGACATCAGTGAATCCTTGGTGTTTGCTGCGCTGTTTGCTCTAGCTGGCGCTCAATGGAACTGGTGCTCCCACAAGGTACTAAGTGGTCCCAGATTTTTTTAATACAGCACACACCGAGGGTTAAGACCCATTCTATGCTGACCAGGCATCTTAGGCCAGTTGCGCCAAATTTGGAGGCAGGAAAAATAAAACGTAGATATACGTTTGGAGCGCTAGCAGTAAGAACGTAGATCTATGTTTGGACAGTTAAGGGGTTAAATGAGTAGAGGTATGTTCATGGATTCCGGTCTTTTATATTTAATTTGCCATCAATTTTTTTTAAACTTGCCTTTGTTGTGGCTGACAAGTAAGAGCGAATGTGAGTGCGTGTGTGCGAGTGCGTGCGCTCACCTAATTGTACTTGTCTAATTCTGGTTGCAGGGGTTGAGTCATTGTGTATGTACTCACCTAATTGTGGTTTCAGGGGTCGATTCATAGCTCCTGGCCCCGCCTCTTCACTGGTCACTACTAGGTCACTCTTCCTGCTCCATGAGCTTTATCATACCGTCTCTTCAAGCTATGTATGGATCCTGCCTCTACTACATCACTTCCCAGACTATTCCACTTCCTGACAACTCTGTGACTGAAGAAATACTTCCTAACGTCCCTGTGATTCATCTGAGTCTTCAACTTCCAACTGTGACCCTTTGTTGCTGTGTCCCATCTCTGGAACATCCTGTCTCTGTCCACCTTGTTGATTCCTCTCAGTATTTTATGTGTCATTATCATCCCTATCTCTCCTGTCCTCCAGTGTTGTCAGGTCGATTTCCCTTAGCCTCTCCTCGTAGGACATGCCCCTTAGCTCTGGGACTAGTTTCCTTACATGCTTGGCTAGGTGTGGGTTCCAAACTGGTGCTGCATACTCCAATATAGGCCTAACATACACGGTGTACAGTGTCCTGAATGATTCCTTATTAAGATGTCGGAATGCTGTTCTTAGGTTTCCTAGGCGCCCATATGCTGCAGCAGTTATTTGGTTGATGTGCATCTCAGGAGATGTGACCAGTGTTATACTCACCCCAAGATCCTTTTCCTTGAGAGGTTTGTAATCTCTGGCCACCTAGACTGTACTCCATCTGCGGTCTTCTTTGCCCTTCCCCGATCTTCATGACTTTGCATTTGGTGGGGTTGAACTCCAGGAGCCAGTTTCTGGACCAGGCCTGCAGCCTGTCCAGATCCCTTTGTAGTTCTGCCTGGTCCTTGTCCGATTTGAATTCTTCTCATCAACTTCACATCATCTGCAAACAGGACACCTCTGAGTCTATTCCTTCCATCATGTTCACAAATTCCAGGAACAGCACCGGTCCTAGGACTGACCCCTGTGGAACCCCGCTCGTCACAGGCGCCCACTCTGACACCTCACCACGTACCATGACTCGCTGTTGTCTTCCTGACAGGTATTCCCTGATACATTGTACCTTACCTTTACCTTTGAAGAATTTCGAGAGTTTCTCTACTCTCTGAGCCCGGCCCTGGGCCAGGCTCGTCTGGTGCTTGTGTGGTCAACCAGGCTGTTGCTGCTGGATGCCTGCTGTCCCACATATCCGTCACAGCCTGGTTGATCTGGCACCTGGTGAAGATACTTGTCCAGTTTCCACTTGAAGGCTTCTACACTTGTCCCAGCCATGTTTCGGATATCTTCTGGTAAGATGTTGAATAGTCTGGGACCCCGGATGTTGATACAGTGTTCCCTTATTGTCCCCACTGCACCCCTGCTCCTCACTGTGCTTATTTTACACTTCCTCCCATATCTCTCACTCCAGTATGTTGTTATGGCAGAGTGCAGAGTGCCTTCCCTGTTATCCCTGCCTGGTCCTCCAGCTTTTGCACTAATTTTGTGTGTGGGACTGTGTCAAACGCCTTCTTACAGTCCAAAAATATGCAATCTACTCACCCCTCTCTCTTACTGCTGTCACCCTGTCATAAAACTCCAGTAGGTTTGTGACACAGGATTTCCCATCCCTGAAACCGTGCTGGCTGTCATTGATAAGCTCATTCCTTCCTAGGTGCTCCACCACTCCTCCTGATAATCTTGTCCATGACTTTGCATACTATACATGTCAGTGACTAGCGACCCGCAAGGGGGGTACGAGAGGGAAGAAAAGCGAAAAAATGAAGGAAAATACAAGGCAAAAGAAAGAACAGAAAGAAAGGAAAACCCATACACAACTTTCCCTGTATGAATCTTAGCCCTGGCTTTGTCTCTGTTGATGCTTTCCTCTCTCATTACATTGTTAAATGCTCTAAACTTCAGAACACCCGTGACTTAACCTGATTCCTTCCCTGTCTTATCTTCCCCTTTCCTTTAACTCCTTGGGTTTTCCTTTCTTTCTGTTCTTTCTTTGCCTTGTATTTTCCTTCATTTTCGCTTCTTCCTCTCGACCCCCTTCGGTGCTAGCCTCTGCAGTGCTCCTTCCATATGACTGTCTACTCTACTACATGTCAGTGACACTGGTCTGTAGTTTAATGCTTTGTGTCTATCTCCTCTTTTTAAAATTGGGACTACATTTGCTGTCTTCCATACCTCCGGTAGTCGCCCTGTTTGATAGATGTGTTGAAGATTGTTGTTAGTGGTACACTTAGCGCTTCTGCTCCCTCTTTCAGGACCCATGGAGAATGTTATCCGGCCCCATTGCCTTTTTGTTTTTTAGGTATCTAGCTTGCTTAGCAGCCTCTTCACTTCTTTCTCGGTTGTATTTATTGTGTCCAACACTTAATGATGTGCCCCACCTCTCCGTCTTTCTGGAGTCCCTTCTGTCTCCTCTCTGAACACTTCTTTGAATCTCATGTTGAGCTCCTCACATATTTCACGGTCATTTCTTGTGATCTCCCCACCTTCCTTTCTCAGCCTGATTACCTGGTCCTTGACTGTTGTTCTCCTGATGTAGCTGTACAACAGCTTTGGGTCAGATTTGGCTTTTGCTGCTGTCATTTTCGTATTGTTGTTGGGCCTCCCTACTTATTTTTTTTTATTATTAACACATCGGCCGATTCCCACCAAGGCAGGGTGGCCCGAAAAAGAAAAACTTTCATCATCATTCACTCCATCACTGTCTTGCCAGAGGGGTGCTTTACACTAGTTATAAAACTGCAACATTAACACCCCTCCTTCAGAGTGCAGACACTGTACTTCCCATCTCCAGGACTCAAGTCCGGCCTGCCGGTTTCCCTGAATCCCTTCATAAATGTTACTTTGCTCACACTCCAACAGCACGTCAAGTATTAAAAACCACTTGTCTCCATTCACTACTATCAAATACGCTCACAGATGCTTGCTGGAAGTCCAAGCCCCTCGCACACAAAACCTCCTTTACCCCCTCCCTCCAACCTTTCCTAGGCTGACCCCTACCCCGCCTTCCCTCCACTACAGATTTATACACTCTCGAAGTCATTCTGTCTCGTTCCATTCTCTCTACATGTCCGAACCACCTCAGCAACCCCTCCTCAGCTCTCTGGATAATAGTTTTGGTAATCCCGCACCTCCTAATTTCCAAACTCCGAATTCTCTGCATTATATTCACACCACACATTGACCTCAGACATGACATCTCCACTGCCTCCAGCCTTCTCCTCGTTGCAACATTCATCACCCATGCTTCACACCCATATAAGAGTGTTGGTATAACTATACTCTCATACATTCCCTCTTACTTCCATGGACAAAGTTCTTTGTCTCCACAGACTCGAAGTGCTCCACTCACCCTTTTCCCTCATCAATTCTATGATTCACCTCATCCTTCATAGACCCATCTGCTGACATGTCCACTCCCAAATATCTGAATACATTCACCTCCTCCATACTCTCTCCCTCCAATCTGATATCCAATCTTTCATCACCTAATCTTTTTGTTATCCTCATCACCTTACTCTTTCCTATATTCACTTTCAATTTTCCTTCTTTTACACTCCCTACCAAATTCATCCACCAACCTCTGCAACTTCTCTTCAGAATCCCCAAAAGCACAGTGTCATCAGCAAAAAGCAATTGTGACAACTCCCACTTTGTATTTGATTCTTTATCTTTTAACCCCACACCTCTTGCCAAGACCCTCACATTCACTTCTCTTACAACCCCATCTATAAATATATTGAACAACCACAGTGACATCACACATCCTTGTCTAAGGCCCACTTTTACTGGGAACTAGTCCCCCTCCCTCCTACACACTCTAACCTGAGCCTCACTATCCTCATAAAAACTCTTCACTGCTTTCAGTAACCTACCTCCTATTCCATACACCTGCAACATCTGCCACATTGCCTCCCTATTCACCCTATCATACGCCTTTTCCAAATCCATAAATGCCACAAAAACCTCTTTACCCTTATCCAAATACTGTTCACCTATATGTTTCACTGTAAACACTTGGTCTACACACCCCCTACCTTTCCTAAAGCCCCCTTGTTCATCTGCTATCCTGCTCTCTGTCTTACTCTTAATTCTTTCAATAATAACTCTACCATACACTTTACCAGGTACACTCAACAGACTTATTCCCCTATAATTTTTGCACTCTCTTTTGTCCCCTTTGCCTTTATACTTACCTGTGCATATTCATTTCTGGCTCTATGACTGCTCTCCTTATTCTCCTGGGTCCTTTGCCTTCTATACTTCTTCCATTATCTAGCACACTTGGATTTGGCCTCTACACCTTTGGGTGAACCAAGGGCTCATCCAGGCTTTCTCATTATTTCTGTTACCCTTGGGCACAAACTTTTCCTCAGCTTCCTTGCATATGGTTGTCACATATTCCATCATCTCGTTTACTGACTTCTCTGCCAGTTCTCTGTCCCACTGAACCCAGTGCAGGAAATTCCTCTTGCCTGTGTAGTCCCCTCTCATGTAGTTTGGCTTCATTCGTTTTGTTCTTCTTGCTTTCCTCTCCACTTGTAACTGTACTACATATTCGAAGCTCAGAACCATGTGATCAATGGCCCCGAGGAGTCTTTCGTATGTGATGTCTTCAATATCTGCACTACTCAAAGTGAATACTAGGTCCAGTCTTGCTTGCTCATCCTCTCATCTTGTAGTGTCCCTTACGTGTTGGTACAAGAGGTTTTCCAGTACCTCCTCAGTCATCTTAGTCCTCCACGTTTCTGGGCCCCCATGTAGCCCTAGGTTCTCCCAGTCAATTTCCTTGTGATTGAAGTCACCCATAATCAGCAGCTTTGCCTTGCTCGCATGAGTCCTTCTGGCCACTTCAGCCAGTGTGTCAACCATCGCTCTATTATTCTCATCATACTCTTGCCTTGGCCTCCTGCTGTTCAGTGGAGGGTTATACATCACTGCAATTACCACCTTGGGACCTCCAGACTGAAGTGTTCCTATTATGTAGTCTCTTGCTTCTCTGTCTCCTCTCTCCAGCTCATCAAAATCCTATCAGTTTTTGATGAGCAGTGCCACTCCTCCACCCCCTCTGTTCCCTCTGTCTTTCCTCAGGATCTGATATCCTGATGGAAAGATGGCATCTGTTATCATTCCTGTGAGCTTGGTTTCTGTGAGAGCTATGATGTCTGGTGATGCCTCTTTGACTTTCGTGATACTCCTCCCACTTATTCGTTATTCTATCAGCGTTGGTGTACCATACCTTCAATTTCCTCTCCAACACTGTGTGTGTCTCTCTTTCTCTCTCTCTCTCTCTTTCTCTCTCTCTTTCTCTCTTTCTCTCTTTCTCTCTTTCTCTTTATCTTTCTCTCTCTTTCTCTCTCTCTCTTTCTCTCTCTCTCTTTCTCTCTCTCTCTTTCTTTCTCTCTCTCTCTCTCTTTCTGTGTGAGGGGGGCCCCCTCCTCATAAAATCATACTGGCATGATTGTAAACAGAGAGTTTGAACCCAGTCCTAAGACATGTTATGTAGTGGTACCACTGGACTCTGATCAGTACATTTGTTGTGGAACATAATTTCAGCTGGAATGTGTACAATGTATACAAATGCCTAGTTTAGCTAAACTTACACATTATAAAAGTCAGTCAGTCTCATACAATATATTTTTCTGTATATTTACTATCCATGGGTTACATCAGGTATTGAGAGAGTAAAATTGCATATGATAAATTGTTAATAAATACATTATGTGAGATGTGCCATTTTGATTGACAAAGACCTTGAAGGAGCAGCTAGACTGAGGCGATTCCTGTTGTCTCGGGGCTAGGGAACTAAAGGTCATACCCAGATCTTTTGACACTATAATGAGTTGGCTAATGGGAGCCAAGAATTTTTTATTTTCATGAAATCCGACTGTTTAACGTTATCCATGGAGGCAAAGAAGGGAATGTACGAAAGTATAGTGGTACCAACACTCTTAGATGGGTATGAAGCATGGGTTGCAAATGCTGCAGCGAGGAGGAGGTTGGAGGCAGTGGAGATGTCCTGTCTAAGGGCAATGTGTGGTGTAAATATTATGCAGAAAATTCGGAATGTGGAAATTAGGAGAAGGTGTGGAGTTACTAAAAGTATTTGTCAGAGGGCTGAAGAGGGGTTGTTGAGTGGTTTGGTCATTTAGAGAGAATGGAGAGCGTATAAATCTGTAGGGGAAGGAAGGCGGGGTAGGGGTCATCCTAGAAAATGTTGGAGGGAGGGGGTAAAGGAGGTTTTGTGGGCGATGGGCTTGGACTTCCAGCAAGCATGTGTGAGCATGTTAGATAGGAGTGAATGGAGACGAATGGTTTTTGGGACATGACGATCTGTTGGAGTGTGAGCAGGGTAACATTTTGTGAAGGGATTCAGGAAAACCAGTTAATTGATTTAGTTGGACTTGAGTCCTAGAAATGGGAAGT
Organism: Cherax destructor; assembly: GCA_009830355.1. Classification (NCBI taxonomy): domain Eukaryota; kingdom Metazoa; phylum Arthropoda; class Malacostraca; order Decapoda; family Parastacidae; genus Cherax; species Cherax destructor. The sequence goes on along the minus strand of WNWK01006592.1, from coordinate 40,725 downwards.
ACAATGCCTGCACTTTAAAGGAGGGGTCTGGGATAGTGACAGCTGGGAGGGACTATTCTCAGCTGTCGTATCTGAGCGCCTCTGCAAAGACAGTGATTATGTATGAGTGTGGTGAAAGTGTTGAATGATTATGAAAGTATTTTCTTTTTGGGGATTTTCTCTCTTTTTGGGTCACCCTGCCTCGGTGGGAGATGGCCGACTTGTTGGAAAAAAAAAAAAAGTACAGTCTTAGCTAAATCAGCAATAAAAATTGTATACTAGGCATGGTTAGCATGGAGGGAGCAGTCAGACCAAGGAATAATACATATACAGTGGACCCCCGGTTTACGTTAGGCTCCAAACTCGAACAATTATGTATGTGTATTTTTGTAAGTGCTTTTGTAAGTGTATTTTTGGGGGTCTAAAAGGACTAATCTAATTTACATTATTCCTTATGGGAACAAATTCGTTTGGTAATGGTACTTGAACAGCATTCTGGAATGAATTAATAATGTAAACTGGGGGTCCACTGTAATTTAAGGTGTCAGTAAGGCATTTGACGACAGTCAGCATAACAATTCATTTACTTTATGGCATCGTTATTTAAATGTTAAACCAATAAACCTTGTTCTAAGGGCATTGGACTGACCTATGTATCCATTGCCTAAATAATCTGCATGTCGGTCTAGACTAACTCGAATATATACAAGATACAGTAGACCGTTATATTACACGGTTTTATTTGGCACGTTTTGGTTATTGCACTATTGAAAAATTGCGGCACAATTTTATACAACACTTCGTAAAATTAACTTAACCCTTTCAGGGTTTCGGCCGTACTAGTACGGCTTACGCGCCAGGGTTTTCCACGTATAGTGGACCCTCGCTATTCGAACATAATCCGTTCAAGGAGCTTGTTCTTAACACGAAATGTTTGAAAGACGATTTAATATTTCCCATAAGAAATAATGGAAATACAATTAATCCTTTCCAGAAACCCAAAAATATTAAAAAATAACATTTTAATGAAATTAATTATATTTCTACATACACAAAAGAATTACATACTACTAAAAGTATTAGTAAATAAATGCATGTATTTTTACTTACCTTTATTGAAGATTGTTGATGGCATATGAAAGATAGGGAGGAGAGTGAGGGAGGGAGGGGTTAGTGTTTGGAAGGGGAATCCCCCTCCAAAAGGACTTCAGGTATCAAAGCCCTATCTGGGGTTTCTTCTCTTTTTGGTCTTTTAATCCCACTAGGACCAGCTTTAACATTTGCCTGAAGTAGGACATTGTTTGGTCACTGAACATGCTGCTGTTATGGCTTGTTTGAGCTTGCTCAGGGTGGTATTTTTCAACAAAACTTTGCAACCTCTTCCCCATTGTACACATCTCCTTAATCTCTAAAGAAGGCACCTTCTTCAGTCCCTCTTCCTCCTCCTCCTCCTCCTCCTCCTGTGAATCAATAGCCTCAAATCTGGTCTTATGCTCTTCCATTTCCAGCTGTTGCAGCTCTTCAGTTGTTAGCTCTACCCTGTGGTCCTCCACCAACTCTTCCACATCCTCGCCACTCACCTCCAAACCCAGAGACTTGCTCAATGCCACAGTACCTTCCACAACAGGTCATCAGGGTCAGGATCAGCCTCAAACCCTTCAAAATCCCTCTGTTGGACACAACCTGGCCACAATGGTCTCCAAGCAGAGTTCAAAGTCCTGGAAGTCACTCCCTTCCAAGCCTTACCTATAAGGCCTATGCAGCTGTAGATATTGAAGTGATTCTTCCAGAACTCTCTAAGGGTCAATTCAGTGTCCGAGGTCACTTCAAAGCACTTTTCAAACACTGCTTTTGTGTAGAGTTTTTTGAAGTTACAGATGACCTGCTGGTCCATGGGCTGGAGGAGAGGAGTGGTGGTAGGAGGCAAGAACTTCAGTTTTATAAATCTGAAGTCTTCACACAGTAGGTCTTCCATGTTTTGAGGATGTGAAGGAGCATTGTCCAGTAACAGGAGGCACTTGGGGTCCAAACCCTTTTCCTGTAGGTATTTTTTCACACTAGGGCCAAACACTTCATGGATCCACTCACTGAAAAGTTGCTTTGTGACCCATGCATTCTAACTAGATCTCCACAAGACACACAATCTACTCTTCACAACATTGTGTTTCTTGAACACTGGGATTTTCTGAGTGATACACCAGTAAAGGCTTCAATTTAAAATCCCCAGTAGCATTACTACACAACATGAGAGTTAGCCTGTCTTTCATAGGCTTGTGTCCTGGCAGTGCCTTTTCCTCCTGAGTAATGTAGGTCTTGTTGGGCATTTTCTTCCAAAACAGGCCTGTTTCGTCACAATTGAACACTTGTTCAGGTTTCAATTTTTCAGTCTTTATGTAGTCCTGAAACTCGTTTATGAATTTTTCAGCTGCACGTTTGTCTGAACTGGCAGCCTCACCATGCCTTACCACATTATGTATGCCACTACGATGTTTAAATCTCTCAAACCAGCCTTTGCTGGCTTTAAATTGACTATCACTACAATCAACACTGGTTGCGGGCATTTTCTTTGCAAGATCGGCATGCAACTTCCTTGCCTTTTTACAAATGATTGACTCCGACACACTATCACCCGCCAACTCTTTATCCTTGATCCACACCAGCAACAACTTCTCAATCTCTTCGATTATTTGTGGTCTATTTTTGGCTTGCACACTAACACCTTTTGCAACATCAGCTTCCTTGATTTGTTCCTTCTTAACCCTTTCAGGGTTATTGACGTACTAGTACGGCTTACGCCCTGGGGTTATTGACGTACTAGTACGTCTAAATTCTAGCGCCCTCAAATCAAGCAGAAACAGGCTGTTAGGCCTAGATGTAATAGAATGGGTCTGTGCGGTCAGTGTGCGCAGTATAAAAAATTCATGCACCACACAGTGAATAATGAGGAAAAAAAAACTGACCGTGTTTTTGGTTTAAAACAGCGACTTTGCAGTCTATTTTCGTATGGTATTTATTGATATACAGTGGACCCCCGAGTTTCGTAAAAACTTCACTCCTGAAGTCTGCTCAAGTGCCATTACCGAACGAATTTACCCCCTTAAGAAAAAATGTCACGTAGGTTAGTCTATTTCAGACCCTTAAAAATACTTTTCCACAAGCACTTACAATATTATACTTACATAAATGTACGATTTCCGGGGTTTACGAAACTCGGGGGTCCACTGTATTCTCGTTTTCTTGGTCTCATTTGATAGATTGGAAGATATATTACAGAAATAGAGATGATTTTGATTGGTTTGACAACGACAAGTACCTTGAAATTGAGCTCAAAATAGCGAAAATGTTCAACTTTTGACGATGTTCAAGAGTAAACAAATCACACCATGCATCCAATACACATCAACTCGCGAGTCTAATATTCATGCACAAGTGCTCTAATATTATTTATACCATTTTTACAATGATGCAGTTGTATACATAACAGTAAATCTTCTATTTTTTTGTGAGAATAAAAATTCAAAATGAAAAGCAAAAGTAATGTAAGAGGGGCCTGGAAACGTGACTAATGAACAGAGAAGACGTTATTGTAGTGCCAGGAATGTCTGCCTTGTTTATTCTGGACCCTATTTTGAAATTGGCATCGTTTGAAATTTGTGTGAAATTGGCCAAATTGCCATTTTCTGACCACTATTTTGGGTAGTTGTAATTGGTAAATAGGCGATTTCTTGTACTCAATCGATAGAAGAAATGGAGTTCTAGCGAAATAGCTATAATTTTAGTTGACTGAAACATTAGAATTTGCCGAAAATAGGGCTCAAAGTGGGCGAAATCGTCGATGCGTAAGTGTCATGGCTACCGGTAACTTCGCGAAAGCATAATTCCGTTAGTTTTCGATCAAATTTCATAATTTTTGTGGCGTTATGATCGGATAAATATTCTCTATCATTTCATAAGAATTTTTTTTTTTTTTTTTTTAAATTCTTGGACCCTGAGAACGAGTTTCGGAGACCCCCTTGGACCCTGAAAGGGTTAAGCAGGATAGAAGCGATAGTTGACCTGTTTTTGCCATATATCTGGCAAGCTCAGACATTCGCACACCACTCTCGTATTTTTTATTATTTCCTTCTTCGTGTCTATGGTGTTTCTCACTTTCTTCATCCCAGGGGTACCACTAGGAACTTTCTTGAGACCCATGGTAGCTTATTTCACAGTCGCACTTAATGAACAAACTCCAAACAATTATAATTAAGTGTGAAATGTCTGGATGTGTGTGCACAGTATTGTTCTCTCGAGTGTAAACAACACGGGACTAGCTCTCCACGCCTGGGCACTGAGGCACCCAAGCGTGCCTGGGCGGACAGGTCACGGACGTACTTATTCGAATTGCGATACAGTCATTCCTTGGTTTTCGATTGTCCCAGTTTTCGCCGATTTTGGTTTTCGCCGACTTTTTTCAGGGAAAATTTGTCTCAGTTTTCGCCGACCGTATGGGACCTGTCCACCAGTGCCGCGCACATACAAAGGCCGTAGGCCTGCCACCCACGCACCCCCAGCACCTCCAACGCACATTGTCACGCAGTCTAGCATTGTTTATGCTTGAGTGAACATCACCCCATGAGTACATACAAAACATTTATTAACAATTCATTGTTTTTGGCCCTTGATTATTGTGTGTGATTACTAAATAAGCTACAATGGGCCTAAAGAAAGCTCCTAGTGCCAGTCCTTTGGTAAAGAAAGTGAGAAACACGATGGAGTTTAAGAGTGTAGCAGGCATGCAGGGAGTGTAGCATGTATGCAGGGAGTGTAGCATGTATGCAGGGAGTGTAGCAGGTATGCACAGAGTGTAGCATGTATGCACAGAGTGTAGCATGTATGCACAGAGTGTAGCATGTATGCAGGGAGTGTGGCAGGTATGCAGGGAGTGTAGCATGTATGCAGGGAGTGTGGCATGTATGCAGGGGAGTGGTAGCAGTGGCATGATGCAGGGGGAGTATGCTTAGCAGGTATGCAGGGAGTGTAGCAGGTATGCAGGGAGTGTAGCAGGTATGCAGGGAGTGTAGCAGGTATGCAGGGAGTGTAGCAGGTATGCAGGGAGTGTAGCAGGTATGCAGGGAGTGTAGCAGGTATGCAGGGAGTGTAGCAGGTATGCAGGGAGTGTAGCAGGTATGCAGGGAGTGTAGCAGGTATGCAGGGAGTGTAGCAGGTATGCAGGGAGTGTAGCAGGCATGCAGGGAAGTGACCCCAGATAAGGACTTGGTACCTAAATTCCTTATGGAAGGGGATTCCCCTTCCAAAAAATAAGGTCTCTTCCCTCTCCACTCCTCCCTCTCTTCCATCCAGCAACATCAGTCTTCAATAAAGGTAAGTGCCAAATAGAGTTCATTCATTTGTGCATGTAAATCTATCTTTAAGGCCCCCCCAAATTTTTTTTTTCCAAACTTCTGGGTTTCTGGAACGGATTAATTGAATTTCCATTATTTCTTATGGGGAAAATAGTTTTGGTTTTCGCCGATTTTGGTTTTAGCCGATCCATCTGGAACGGATTAAAATCGAAAACCGAGGGATGACTGTATTTTGTTCGCATGTCGATATCGATTTTCTTGTTCTAATGACGATATGTTCTATTGCCGAGCTGTTCGAATAGCGAGGGTCCACTGTACTAGTACGCGTAAATTCTAGCGCCTTCAAATTAAGCGGGAAAAGGCTGGTAGGCCTAGAGGTGAGAGAATGGGTCTGTGTGCGCAGTAGGAAAAAAATCGGGGACCCTGTGGTGCATTGTGGGAACGCCATGTTAGTGCACCTTGTTCACCATGCCTCACGGTAAGAAACTCCTCACTCCTCGGCGAATTGGAACACTTTTGTTTCTCAGTGACAGTTCTAACACCGATGGGAGTGTCAGTGATGCTGTGGCATCTTGTTCACATTCAGTTGTACCAGAACAAAGGAGGAAACTTTTCTTTACCCATATCCAGGACTCTATGTGAGCAATGGTGATGATAGTGAATATGAACTCCAAGCTCTTCAAAACAGTTCCAGTAGCAAGAGTGAAGTGGAATATTCTCCAGTGAAGCGTCAGTATATACGACGGTATGCCATATGCTGTTCCAAGGGGAAGGAGTACATCCCGTGGGCGTACAACAGGAACAGATAGTGAAAATGAAGATGATAGTGTTGCAATTGGGATGAGAAATGTCCATACATCTGGTGTTGGTGCCAGGCGTGAGGCACCAGCAGTGAGCCATGCTGCCACCCACCCCGCTGACTCAGCTGAGCTACAACAAAGGCCATCCTCCCCCACCCACCCACCACACCAACCTGCACAACTACAACCTCCACAACCACCTGTCAATATCCAGTACCCACCAGCAGACCGCACCTGGGATTGGCAGGAAGCTGACAATTTTATTCCCAATCCCCATCAGTTTGATGAAAGTCAAAGTGGAATACGCCCATAATGTCCACTTGGAAACAATGCCACTGAACTGGAATGTTTCGAGTTATTCTTTGACAAATCCCTGATGGAAATTATTGTCAGGGAAAGCAACACATACTTCGATTACACCATGGCAAACACAATACTTTCACCAAAATCATGCCTCCACAAGTGGAAAGAGACAACTGTGGCTGAGATGTATCTTTCCTTTGCCAAAATAATGCTTATGCCACATGTGTATAAGCACAGTGTCAAATCATACTGGACGACAGACCGCCTGATTTCAACACCAGGTTTCAGTGATATAATATCAGTGAATCAATTTGTGCTACTGTTACGTATGCTACACTTCAGACAAAACCAGGCCTGACAGAAACGACAGGTTATATAAGATTAGAAATGTGTTTGTGTATCTGAAACAGAAATTCAATATGCATTTTTATTCCTTCAGGAAGCTTGTTATTGATGAGTCATTGATTCTGTTCAAAGGTAGACTGTCGTTATTACAAATAAAGAAGCATTTGTAATTAAACGACTGTTTGGGATACTAAGTAAAATCTCGTATTTAAGATTTTTATTATATTAAATATATATTATTAATATAAAAGCATATAATCTGAATAAAAACATATAATCTAATAATCTGTGTAAAAACCTATTTACACAAAATCACAGTACAAGATAAAAGTCACAAGTAAAATCAAGTATTCGGTGTAGTGTCAAGTCGCTGCCATCTTCTAGTGTCACGCAGGACACTACCACACCTTGTCATGATACTTCTTTGTCTTATGGCACGCCTTCTCACGGGGTCCCCTGACACCCGTTCTCTGTGTCACATGACACGCCCCCGGTGTCACCCGACACGCCTTCTCTTCTGTGTCACACGACACCCTTCTCTCTGTGCCCATAAGACACCTTCCTTGCATCATGAACCCATCTCTAATAAAACCTTTTCACCGCGTTATGACACACATCAAATACACGACTCAACCTGTGTCGTGCCACCGTCACAAACTCTGACTGACTACACCACTAAATACCTGACACCACATAGTGTCACACAAGACACCACCTGTTACCAGTGTCACACAAGACACCACCTGTTACCAGTGTCACACAAGACACCACCTGTTACCAGTGTCACACAAGACACCACCTGTTACCAGTGTCACACAAGACACCACCTGTTACCAGTGTCACACAAGACACCACCTGTTACCAGTGTCACACAAGACACCACCTGTTACCAGTGTCACACAAGACACCACCTGTTACCAGTGTCACACAAGACACCACCTGTTACCAGTGTCACACAAGACACCACCTGTTACCAGTGTCACACAAGACACCACCTGTTACCAGTGTCACACACTTTCAGGTACATAAGTTCAGGTACAACAGTCCATTTTCAGGTACATAGTCTCAGGAACACAGTCGGTACGGTGAATAAGCCAGTAGATAGTCTAAGGCCGTCACCAGCACGAAGAGTCAATCTCCAGGTCTGTCTGTTGAACACTCCCAGGTGTATCAGGGAGCTAGTGAACTCTCCAGTGTTGTATAGGGGAGAGTCTCGCTGACACTCTCCAGCAGTGTATATGGGAGAGTCTCGTACACTCCCTAGGTGTATCAGGGAGCTGGTGAACTCTCCAGTGTTGTATATGGGAGAGTCTCGTTAGCACTGTCAGTCAAGCCGGCCCGGCAGTCAAACATCAGGTCTGATGACGTAACCCCTTGACTGCCGGCCGGTGAGGTAATTACCTAACTACCATTGTTAGATACGGGGCCGTAACAGTCGTTCAAGCAGTATATACCAAGCAAGAGGAAACGCTTTGGTATAAAGCTGTTTGTGCTTTGTGATTGCTACAGTGGTCTTGTATTGGATATTATTGTGTACACTGGAAGTTATACATTGCAAGATACCAGGAAGTTATTGGGTATCTCTGGTGATGTGGTTAGAACAATGATGGAACCATATCTTGGTAAGGGGCATACTATATTATACAGTGGACCCTTGGTTTTGGCCGAAAATTCTTTCCAGAATGCTGCACAAGTGCCATTACCGAATGAATTTACGTCCTTAAGAAATAATGTCACGTAGGTTAGTCTATTTCAGACCCCCAAAAATACACTTGCAAAAGCACTTACGAAAATACACTTACATAAATGTTCGAGTTTGGAGATAACCGAAAACCGAGGGACTACTGTATACTGATAACAAGCCCCTCCCTCAGTGATTTTTTGCGAGTGAATGTGACAGGTGTGTGCTGTACAGTGCGTGGAAATCGTAAGCATATGCCTAGGTTTGATGCAGGCACTTGTAGAGGTCAGGTGCAGGCATTTGCTGCCAATGACATCATGGCATTTCGGTGGCATGACAAACGAGATGTCACACTGTTGTCATCAGTTCACCCTAACGAAATGACAGACACTGGCAGGCTGAATAGAGAGCCCAATGAACCCATTCTAAAACCTGCAGCTGTGATTGACTACACCCTCAATATGCGTTCAGTGGACAAATGTGACATGCAGATTGGGTTTGCTGATTGTGTTCGCAAGAGTTATAAGTGGTACAATAAACTTTTCACATTCTGGACATTTCCATGCTCAATGCTTATAATATTTATAAGTTGAAGACCACAAACAAACCACCATATGGCGAATTTTGTTTGTCTGTCATCAGACAAATAATATTCAAGTACCAAGGAACAACACCTGCAATAGAAAACCGCCCACCAAATTATCAACACCTACCCTCTCGTCTGAGGCCTGGTGATCACTTCCTAACAAAACTGCCTGCTACTGCTTGCAAGAAAAAGGCTCAGAAGTGTTTTGTCTGTGCACATACAAAAAACGCCCACAACAACGCAGAGACACTCGTATGTGTGGAATGTAAAACACCACTGTGCATGACACTATGTTTCAAAGACTTCACAAGCTGCAGAACTTCTAGGAACATGTCCAGTGACTATATATATGTATATATGTGATTGAACAATAGTAATAAACAATATTTTACATTGTAAGTGTTTGTAAATATGTTTTGTAAACAAAATAGTGAGAACAAACTTATGCCGTTATTGTGTAATAATCAATAAGTGAATATTTGAAAAACAGCACTTATATTGGTCTCACAGGCCATAAAGGTTATTTGAAAAAAAAATTTAAAATGATAAGAAAACACCTCCAAAAAACTAAATAAAAGAATACCTGCCAACCGGCAGTGAGCGATGTTGCGGTTCAATTTTGGTCATCTTCAACCCTCTATATCTCAGTAAGTATTGATCGCAATTTTTTTTTTTTAGCCTATTAGATTTACTGTAGAAAAAAAACTATCATTTCATAAGAAAAAATATTTTTTTTTTTTTTAAATTCTGCGACCCTGAGAACGAGATTCGGAGAGGGCCTGGCAACCCTGAAAGGGTTAACATGGTTCAGTTTATGGAAGGGGAAAAAAATTGGAGTTTCACCTGCGGGATACTTCCCCAACTCAGGCCTCTGCCTGTCTGTGGGTTAGACCTTTGAGTCAACGGGGGATTGAGTTTAGATCTTTTAATTGCCATATCTTGTATCTGCCAAGGAATCATGGCTGGGGAAAGTTATGGCCTTCTGTAGTAAATTCTTTCACTGGCTTTTCCTTGCTTGAGAGTCAGGTTCAGGAAATTGTTCAGCTGGCAAGGAGATTACCAGGTGTGATGGTTTTGAAGATATGAATGAGCTCTTAGATGATGATGATGAAGACAGGAGTCCAGAGGAAATGTTGGCAGAGCTCAATGCACAGATCAAGGGAGCCACATAACAGAAGAAGAACAACAACAACAACAACCTGAAGAAAAAGAAAAACAGTTAACATTGCAGCATTTACATGAGCATTTCCATGTTGCTACTAAACTATCAGACTTTTTCACTAAAGAGGACCCTGACAAATCTAGAAGCAGTGCTTTTAACCCTTTCAGGGTCCAAGGGGGGTCTCCGAAACTCGTTATCAGGGTCCAAGAATTTAAAAAAAAAAAAAAATTATTTTTTCTTATGAAATGATAGAGAATCTTTTTCCGATCATAATGCCACAAAAATTATGAAATTTGATCGAAAACTAACGGAATTATGCTTTCGCGAAGTTAGCGGCAGCCATGACACTTACGCATCGGCGATTTCGCCCACTTTGAGCCCTATTTTCGGCAAATTCCAATGTTTCTGGCAACTAAAAGTATAGCTATTTTGCTAGAACTCCATTTCTTCTATCGATTGAGTACAAGAAACCGCCTATTTACCTATTACAACTACCCAAAATAGTGGTCAGAAAATGGCAATTTGGCCAATTTCACACAAATTTCAAACGATGCCAATTTCAAAATAGTGTCCAGGATAAACAAGGCAGACATTCCTGGCACTAAAATAACGTCTTCTCTGTTCATTAGTCACGTTTCCAGGCCCCTCTTACATTACTTTTGCTTTTCATTTTGAATTTTTATTCTCACAAAAAAATAGAAGATTTACTGTTATGTATACAACTGCATCATTGTATAAATGGTATAAATAATATTAGAGCACTTGTGCATGAATATTAGACTCGCCAGTTGATGTGTATTGGAGGCATGGTGTGATTTGTTTACTCTTGAACATCGTCAAAAATTGAACATTTTCGCTACTTTGAGCTCAATTTCAAGGTAATTGTCTTTGTCAAACCAATCAAAATCATCTTTATTTCTGTAATATATCTTCTAGTCTATCAAATGAGACCAAGAAAACGAGAATACATCAATAAATACCATACGAAAATAGACTGCAAAGTCGCTGTTTTAAACCAAAAACACGGTCAGAGTTTTTTTTTTCCTCATTATGCACTGTGTGGTGCAGGAATTTTTTTTATACTGCGCACACTGACCGCACAGACCCATTCTATCACATCTAGGCCTAACAGCCTGTTTCTGCTTGATTTGAGGGCGCTAGAATTTAGGCGTACTAGTACGTCAATAACCCCAGGGCGTAAGCCGTACTAGTACGTCAATAACCCCAGGGCGTAAGCCGTACTAGTACGTCAATAACCCTGAAAGGGTTAAACAGGGTCTAGACCAGCTGATGATGCCTTACTGTCAGCTGTATAATGTACTGCAGGGTAAAAGAGCCCAGAGATCCATTGCAGAATTTATGCACACTCCAATACAGCCATCGACTTTAGTACCAGAATCTCTACCATCCACTTCTGCTGACAACCAACTACCTCAGCCCAGTAAGGCCAATCCATGCATCTCCACTCTCTGCACACTCATCCACAAACACCAGCACCCACAATTTAAGGTAAGAAATACTATTATTTCTGTTGCATTTGTAGTCTTAAGCAGTAAAAACATAATATATCACAACAATGAACTACAATTACATATTCACTTTTATTTTTGTAAGATCTGTTTTTTTAAAAAAAAGTTGTTTGGCTTTTTGGGGGCTCCCAGTAACATAACCCTATTTTCCATAAGTTCTTCAGTTTATCTAACATGGTTTTACCTAACACAGCATTTTCAGGAACATAACTACCATGTAATATAACAGTCTACTGTAGTTAAAACTGCTGGGGTAGTAAGCCATTAAGATTGCCAGTGTTTAGATTGTTTGACACCTAGTGAATATAGTGTGTTAAGTGTTCTAGTATAAGCAAAGTAAAGTCGTACCTTTAATATAAAATAACATTCTAAGAGAAGAAATATTCACTGTAAGCAAATTCAGAGTATACTGTGAGACAGTGAGAAGCTGTGGTAACAGCCAAAAAGAACTGAGTACTTCATTAACTGATGGAATGAGACATCATTCAAGGTGAATTCAGGATAACAATTGTTCAGCATATACAGGAACAGGTAAGTATCACATATAGCTGTTCAGAATAGGAAGCTCTTTATATCTGTTTGCTGTACAGGATAATATAAAGTCTGGTTCATTGATGGGTTGTTGATGTATTTTCTAAGGACTTTGTAATTTCTTGTTACTTAATGACCTCATATTTAAATTACAGAACAGTTGGGGCTAAAACCTATGGCAGGCAAGTCCTAAAACTACCAGGTCAGTGTGTTAAGCACTGGTCCAGCTGCCAGCTGACCCAGTGCTTAATACACTGGACCAGCTGCCAGCTGACCCAGTGGTTAATACACTGGACTAGCTGGTAGCTGACCCAGTGGTTAATACACTGGACTAGGAGTTTGAGGATGCGGCTGCCATGGGTTCAACCCCCACTCATTCCGTGATTTCTTTGCAATTGTGTTATTATGATTTTTTGAGACCCCAGTAAGTAAATACAGTGGTACCTCGAGTTACGATATTTTTTCGTTCGAGAATGCTGTTCAAGTGCCATTACCAAACGAATTTATCCCCATAAGGAATAATGTAAAATAGACTAGTCCTTTTACACCCCCAAAAATATACTTACAAAAGCATTTAAAAAAATAAACTTACATAAAAGGGCGATTTTGGGGACCATCGTAACTCGAGGTACCACTGTATATGTTTCCTGTGAGATAATCATGATAACACTGGCATTTCCAGTGTTGAATATACATAGTTACAATGACTCAAAGGGGAGTTATAGAGAGGGACGTAACTCATACTGAAAATATCTCCTAGTATTATGTGTGACTCCATTCTATATCTCTCCTTGTGTAATGTGTGTGTGTACTATGTAACTGCTTGTGAGGTGTGTGATTAGAATGTAAGTGCTTGTGTGATGTATTGTTAGTGCCTGTTAGTGTATGTGATAATTTTGTACAGTACCTCATTGCTTGTGTGATGTGTGGTTATTGACTCCTTGCTTTTCATTATTATATGCAATATATTCTAAGTGCCTTATTACATGTATTACATGGTTGATACCTCACATTGTTATTTGGTTTGCCACAGCTTTGCATTAATATGTGATGTGTCCACTGCTTCGCATCAGTGTTGGTATATGATTAATAATGTAGCCAGGTGTGGTAGTATGATCAGTACCTCTCAGTGTGTGGTATGTAGACACCATCATTTAGTAAATAGTCACATATCTTACAAGCAACATTGGAAAATGGAACCTGCACATAGTTCAGGTGCTATTGTTATAAATGTTCTTATGAGAAGTGAATATATTTTACCACAGAGCACTATTCATTTGCTTTACCAAAGGTTTCTTTTTTGTGTATGGTAATTATTTTTATACTGAGGTGCATGATTAGATTTTTAAGTAAATGACTACGTCCTTGCCAAAGATGGCATATGGCTAATGTTTTACTATATATAACGTATTTAACCATTGTGCAAGTGTTAGTGATGAAAGCTTTGCTTTACATCAGACATGTGATTAGCACCTCGCTAAGTGTGTTATGCTTGTACACTTTTAAGGTTAATTTTTTGGGAAATTCTTGTTTTTTATTAAAAATACACTTAAAGTCAGTTTTCTTATGTTTTTAATTTCTCTTCTAACCTGTACATTGATAAAAATGAGTTTTAACACGATGGCCATCTCCCACCAAGGCAGGTGACCCAAAAATAGAAACATTTTCACCATCTTTCACACATAATCAGTCTTTTTTTTTTTTTTGTTCCACAAACTGTCCGTATCCCACCGAGGCAAGGTGACCCAAAAAGAAAAACGAAAGTTTGTTTTTAAATTTAGTAATGTATACAGGAGAAGAGGGTACTACAGTGGACCCCTGGATTACATCATTATTTCGTTCCAGAATGCTGTTCAATTGCCGTTACTGAACGAATTTGTTCCCAAAAGGAACAATGTAAATTAGATTAGTCCTTTTAGACCCCCAAAAATACACTTACAAAAGCACTTACAAAAATACACTTACATAATTGTTCGAGTTTGGAGCAGTACATAATCTGGGGGTCCACTGTAGTCCCTTGCTCCCGGCATTTTAGTTGCCTCTTATGACACACATGGCTTACGGAGGAAGAATTCTGTTACACTTCCCCATGGAGAAATCACTGTCTTTGCAGTAACAAATTGTGTAAGGAGTAAAGGGGACCGAGTGAGCATCCTTGCAATTGCAGGTTCAAAACTATACCAGTCTGGCCAAAGTGTACAGAAGAATTGTGTGTGTATCCCCAACTGTTGCTCAACCCACTTTCATATTGAATTCCTGACACTATAATGTAGGACTTCATGGAAACAGTATCAGGTCAGTTGTCCATCACTCCTCACTCATGTTCACCATATTGTGAAAGTAACAAATTGTGTAAGATATACCTTATATTTTCCAGGCACTGTATGACCCTATGGGTTTAGCACTTCCCATGAAAACATGAAAATAATTCAGGAATGCAAAAGCGAAGTGTACTAGTTAATAGTTTTTTAACTTATGCTGAATGAAGTAGTACTGGTTAAACCTTCATTCTGTGAATGGTTTCTCATTCTTTCCATCACTCAGTAAGGCGTTCCTCCAAGTCTGCCCGAGTGTTAGTGCTCTTAGACTTTTCTGCCAGCAGAGAAGAATCTTATAATGTGCCTTTTACACTTCTGGAATTAGAGTCGACACTTTCCACTTGCTGATCATCGGCAGGTGGGCCTGATGGCATTCATATTCGTATACTCCAACATTTACATATGTCAGCCCTTGCTGTCATCTTTTTTTTTTCCCCAACAAGTCGGCCGTCTCCCACTGAGGCAGGGTGACCCAAAAAGAAAGAAAATCCCCAAAAAGAAAATACTTTCATCATCATTCAACACTTTCACCACACACATACATAATCACTGTCTTTGCAGAGGCGCTCAGATATGACAGCTGAGAATTTTTGACGGTTTTCTTCTTTTTTTAGTAAATCTATACAGGAAAAGGAGTTACTAGCCCATTGTTCCCGGCATTTTAGTTGACTTTTACAACACGCATGGCTTACGGAGGAAGGATTCTTATTCCACTTCCCCATGGATATGAAAGGAAAAGAAATAAGAACAAGAACTATTAAGATAAAATCAAAGAAAACTCAGATGAGTGTGTATACATAAATGTGTACATGTATGTGTAGTATGACCTAAGTGTAAGTAGAAGTAGCAAGACGTACCTGAAATCTTGCATGTTTATGAGACATAAAAAAGACACCAGCAATCCTACCATCATGTAAAACAAATACAGGCTTTTGTTTTACACTCACTTGGCAGGACGGTAGTACCTCCGTGGGTGGTTGCTGTCTACCAACTTACTACCTACGTCTATTTAATCTCATTTGGTCACAAGGAGTTCTTCCCCAGCTGTGGAAATCTGCCATTGTTCTACCTTTTTGTAAACCAGGTACAGTGGTACCCCGAGTTTTGTACAGTTCCCAACTCGAACAATTATGTAAGTGTATTATCGTAAGTGCTTTTGTCAGTGTATTTTTGGGGGTCTGAAACGGATTAATCTAATTTACATTATTCCTTATGGGAACAAATTCGTTCGGTAACGGCACTCGAACAGCCTTCTGGAACGAATTATGTCCGAAACTCGGACAGTGTACTTTGGGACATGATGCCTCCCACTATCGTCCCATTGCTCATACCATTGCAGTTTGCAAGGTGATCGAACGTCAGGTAAACAGACATTTGATGTGGTATTTAACCCTTAAACTGAAATAAAGACACGTGCAACATCTGGGTATCTTTATTGTAAACGTTTCGCCATCCAGTGGCTTTATCAATACAAATTCTAGGAGTTAATGTCCTAGAATTTGTATTGATAAAGCCACTGGATGGCGAAACGTTTACAATAAAGATACCCAAATGTTGCACATGTGTCTTTATTTCATACTGTTGGTATTGTATACCATTCTTGTACAACCCTTAAACTGTCCACACGTAGCTCTACGTTCACTTGCGTAGTGCTCTGAATATTTTGAAAAAAAAAAAAAAAAATTTTTTTAAATGAAGAGCGCATTTTTATAAATATTATAGGATAAAAAAAATTTTTTAGGGCCAGTACTTACCAAGATATAAGCCCGCAAGTTGGTGCTGGATGCTCACCTGACGGCAACGTCAAGTATTGCCGATGTACTTTTTTTTCTCATTTTTATTTTAATTTACAGTGGTCCCTCGGTTTTTGCCGAAAATTTGTTCCAAAATGCTGCTCAAGTGCCATTACCGAACGAAATTACTTCGTTAAGAAATAATGTCACGTAGGTTAGTCTATTTCAGACCCCGAAAAATACACTTGCAACAGCACTTACGAAAATACACTTACATAAATGTTCGAGTTTGGAGATGCACGAAAACCGAGGGACCACTGTATATAATTTTTATGTTTGATAATTACAATTTATAATAGCAATAACAATGGCAATTTTTATTTCATTGCAAGTTTACATTGAGTTTTTATAATTACAATCATAAACTGAAGTGCAAGGAGAGCCACTAACATGCCATGGCATTAAAGGCATCTTAATCTAGTTAATATGATATTACATTGTAACAAGTGTTTAGTAGGATGGTAACATAATAGTAAAAAGTGAAATTATCTTATAGGAAAATAATCTTATAGGAAAATAACAATGAGCATTTTTGAAAGTAATTTACAGTATGAGTATTTAGTTTAGGGTGAGCAGGTGGTTTTTGAGAAGAGTCTTGAATTGATTTTCAGACAAGATTATTTTAGTATTTACTGGTAATGAATTCCAGATTCTGGGGCCCTTTATGTGCATAGAATTTTTACATAGGTTGATATGGACATGGGGTACTGTATATCAAAAAGTGATCCGTGTCTTGTGTTGTGGTCATGGGTCCTATTAAAGTTGGTGAGGAGAATTTTGAGCGGAGGGTTTATATTAGAGTGTAGAGTTCTATGTATGTAGTAGGCACAAGAATAAGTGTGAATGTTCTTTATGGTGAGTAGTTTTAGGCTTTTGAATATTGGTGGAGTATGCTGTCTAGAGTGGGAATTTGTTATCATTCTGACTGCAGCCTTTTGTTGGGTTATGAGTGGTCTAAGGTGATTTAATGTTGTTGATCCCCATGCACAGATTCCATAGGTGAGATAAGCTTAGATGAGTGAATGATACAGTGCAAGGAGAGCTGATTGAGGCACATAGTAGCGTATCTTTGATAATATACCTACTGTCTTTGAGATTTTCTTGGAAATTTATTGTATGTGTATTTGGAATTTAACCCTTTCAGGGTCTGTGCCGTAATTCTACGGCTTTGAGTTCAGGGTCCAAACCGTAGTTCTACGTCATGAGCTCAGCTCACTCAGATAAGCTGTGAGCGGTAAATTTGGGCCTGGATATGAGAGAATACATCTTTGTGGTAAGTGTGCACCACATAAAACAAATCCTGCAGCACACAATGCATAATGAGAGAAAAAATACTAAAACCATAATTTTTTATTAAAACAGCGACTTTGCAGTGTTTTTTCGTGTACTTTTTATAGTTGTATTTGCGATTTCTTGATCTCATTTGATAGAATGGAAGATATATTACAGATATAGAGATGATTTTGATTGGTTTTAGTATTGGAAATGGCTTAAAACTGAGCTCAAATTAGCGGAAATGTTAAATTTTTGCCAATGTTCAAGAGTAAACAAATGACCTCACACGTCTAATACGCGCCAGCTGGTGGGTCTAATATACGTTCACAAATGTCTACCTGGAGTCTACCTGGAGAGAATTCCAGGGGTCAACGCCCCTGCGGCCCGGTCTGTGACCAGGCCGCCTGTTGGACCAGAGCCTGATCAACTAGGCTGTTACTGCTGGCCGCACGCAGTCCAACGTACGAACCACAGCCCGGCTGATCAGGTACCTACTTGAGGTGCCTGTCCAGTGCCTGCTTGAAGACAGCCAGGGGTTTGTTGGTAATCCCCCTGATGTATGCTGGGAGGCAGTTGAACAATCTTGGGCCCCTGACACTTATTGTGTTGTCCCTCAACGTGCTAGTGGCACCCCTGATCTTCATTGGGGGGATGTTACATCGCCTGCCGAGTCTTTTGCTTTCGTACGGAGTGATTTTTGTGTGCAAGTTTGGTACTAAGCCCTCGAGAATTTTCCATGTGTATATAATAATATATCTCTCCCGCCTGCGTTTTAGAGAGTACAGGTTTAGGAACTTCAAGCGTTCCCAGTAGTTGAGGTGGTTTATCGCACTTATGCATGCGGTGAAGGTTCTCTGCACATTTTCAAGGTCAGCAATTTCACCCGCCTTGAAAGGTGCAGTTAGTGTGCAGCAATATTCCAGCCTAGATAGAACAAGCGATCTGTAAAGTGTCAACATGGGCTTGGCATCCCTGGTTTTGAAGGTTCTTATTATCCATCCTGACATTTTTCGAGCAGATGCAATTGCTACTTTGTTATGGTCCTTGAAGGTGAGATCCTCTGACATGATCACTCCCAGGTCTTTGACATTAGTTTTCGCTCTATTGTGTGGTTGGAATTAGTTTTGTACTCCGATGAGATTTTAATTTCTTCACGTTTTCCGTATCTGAGTAATTGAAATTTCTCAACATTGAACTTCATATTGTTTTCTGCAGCCCATTTAAAGATTTGGTTTATGTATGCTTGGAGTCTTGCAGTGTCTTCAACGGTGGACACTGTCATACAGATTCAGGTGTCATCTGCAAAGGAAGACACAGCACTGTGGCTTATATCCCTGTCAATGTCTGATATGAGGATGAGGAATAGGATGGGAGCAAGTACTGTGCCTTGTGGAACAGAGCTTTTCACAGTAGCTGCCTCAGACTTTACTCTGTTGACTACTACTCTTTGTGTTCTACATGTTAGGAAAATATAGATCCATCTACCAACTTTTCCTGTTATTCCTTTATCACACATTTTGTGTGCTATTACACCATGGTCACACTTGTGATATTATTTGTACAATTATTACAATATTGTATAACAGTAAATCTTCCATTTTTTGGTTTGAATAAAAATTCATTATGTGAATAAATAATCAAAATGGAATTCATTTGTAAAGACTGAAAACGTAACTAATGAACAGAGGAAATGTTAGTTTAGTGCCAGGAATGCCTGCATTGTTTATTCTGCACCCTATTTTGAAATTTGAATATTTTGAACTTTGAGTTAAATTGGCTAAATTACCAATTTCCAATCACTTTATTTTGTAGTTGAAACAGTTGACTGGGCGATTTCTTGTGCTCAATCGATAGAATAGAAGTAATACTAGTGAAATAGCAAAGAATTTGGTCGACTGTAATAATGTAATTGGCCTAAAATGGGAGTCAAAGTTGGCAAAATCACCGATGCGTAAATATTGCCGACGCATCAAAATTTGCGAGAGCATAATTTCGTCAATTTTCAATCAAATTTTGTACTTTTTGTTTTATTACCTTCAGAAAAAGATTCTCTACCATTTCATAAGAAAAAATAAGAATTTTTTTTTTTTTAAATTCTTGGACGTTATCCTTGCAATATAGCTCGTTTAACATTTGACTGCCGTGAACTACCACCTTCGGTTTACATTGCAGGTCAACGTTTACAAGTTCGAAAGGTGACCCCTACACTGCAACAGTGTAGAAACTGCTGGCATTTTGGTCATCCAGCGAAATATTGCAGGTCCATGGCCGAATGCCCAGTCTGTGGTGCTGACGACCATGCCAGTTCTTCTTGTACTCTACCTCCCTCTTGCCTTAACTGTCATGAGGCACATCCATCGTATTCTCGCCATTGTCAGGTTTACCTGAATGAGCGGGAAATCCGTTGTCTCAAAGAGGCGGAAGGCTTCTCATATGCTACGGCCGTCTCTCATCTACGCCTTCAAGGGAGACTTCCCCGCATTTCCTATTCTTGAATTGCTAAACGTTGCCCCGCTTCTGGGGTCCCAACTTCTACGGCTTCCTCTGTGGTCGCCTCATCCTCAATCACCCCTGTCTCGAATCCTTTTGATATTCTTGGCTCCGAGGTCCCTACCTCAGCTTCCCATACTGTCCACACTCCTTCCTCTACTCACTCGCACAATTCTGAGTCTACACGTCCTCATCCTTCACCTAAACCTCAGCGCCCCCCTCCTTCTCATAAGCCCGGTAAAAAATCCCTAATGCCAGGTTCTTCGCCTCTCACTAGTTCTATAACGTGTGTGGAGGTTCATCCTCCTCCTCATACACTACCTTCATCCCCTGTCCCCTCCCAAGCCCCTTCAACAGTTTCCTCTTCTATCTCCTCGCCCTCTACTTTAGTACAGTCTATAGACTCCCCGATCGTTGCTCACTCTTCTTCCATTTCTAATGTAGTCCCACATTCTGCATCTTTGACTTCCGAAACACTGGAAGCTATTGCAGAATATATTTCTGAACCGATGATGGACACTACTCCACCTGAGGTTCCTCATCTCTCTTCTTCGTCTCAACCCCCCTTCCTTCACAACGTCCTCCTCCTTCTCTGATTACAGGTCTTCCGCTACCTCCACACGTGGACTTTTCTAACCCTAGTCCATAGATTCCTCTCGCTTCCACTTATATCTTTCTCTCCATAAATCATGGCTTATTTGCAGTGGAATATCCGAGGCCTCAGGGGTAACCGGGGTGAGCTTCAGGTGTTGCTCTCTCAGTTTTTCCCTGTTGGGGTCTGTTCGCAAGAACCCAAATTACAATCCACTGTTATCAGGCCCTTTTCAGGCTATGATTTGTTATATTCATCGGATCCTTTGTCCGATGGAACCTTTAACGAAAGTGCTCCTCTTCTATGTTCCTTCTTCCTTACATTACACAGCAGCCCGTATCCACTTGAATAAGTGCTATACACTCTGTTCTTTATATCTCTCCCCTTCGCGGGCAATGTCTATCCCAGATGTTGATTTTCTGGTTTCTTCCTTACCGCCACCCCTTCTATTACTTGGCGATTTTAACGCACACCATTTTCTCTGGGGAGGGTCGCACTGTGACTCCCGTGGCATTCAGTTGGAGGCATTTCTTGCTTCTCTTCCCCTCCATGTTTTAAATACGGGTACTCCTACCCATTTTGATCCCCGAACTCATTCTTTCTCCTGCATCGATCTTTCCATCTGCTCTTCATCTACTGTCCTTGACTTCACCTGGTCTGTCCTCCCGTACTTACATGACAGCAATCATTTCCCAATCATCCTTAAGTCCCCTCTGTTTTCTCCACCTCCTCATTGGCCACGCTGGCAATTTGACCGGGCGAAATGGGACCTTTACGCACATCTTACTGCCTTTCATGAGGTTCCTACCTCGTCCTCCATTGATGAGGTTTTATATCTCTTTTCGTCCTCCATCTTCACAGCGGCTTCACATTCTATTCCCCAAATCTCGGGCAAGCATCCTCAGAAGTGCGTGCCTTGGTGGTCTCCTGCTTGTGCTCGGGCAGTGCATTTGAAACGCGCTGCATGGGGCAGGTATCGGTATAACAGAACCACAGAGAGACTCCTTGATTTCAAGCAGAAGAGAGCTATTGCTCGCCGTGTCATACGTGATGCTAAACGCACTTGCTGGCGAGATTACGTTTCTACTGTCACTTCGGCTTCCTCGATGAGTGCAGTCTGGAAGAAAGTGCAGAAATTAAGTGGTACATTCTCCCCCGACCCGGCTCCTGTTCTTCAGGTGGCTGGTGTCGATATAGCACACCCTCTTGCCGTTGCCACTGAAATTGGTAATCATCTCGTCCGCATTTCTCAGGGGCTCCATCTATGCCCCTCGTTCCTTTCTTCTAAGTCTGCCAGCGAGTTAAAGCCCTTAGATTTTTCTTCTCTTAGAGAAGAATCCTATAATGTGCCTTTTACCCTTCAGGAACTGGAGGCAACACTCTCTGCTTGCCGATCATCGGCAGCTGGGCCA
Source organism: Cherax destructor (assembly GCA_009830355.1). NCBI lineage: Eukaryota > Metazoa > Arthropoda > Malacostraca > Decapoda > Parastacidae > Cherax > Cherax destructor. The sequence goes on along the minus strand of WNWK01006592.1, from coordinate 18,584 downwards.
GACGGCATACATATTCGTATGCTACAGCATTTACATCAGTCTGCTCTTACTGTCCTCTTACGACTCTTTAATCTCATATGGTCGCAAGGAGTTCTTCCCCAGCTGTGGAAGTCTGCTATTGTTCTCCCTTTTCGAAAACCAGGTGCTACGGGACGTGATCCCTCTCACTACCGTCCCATCGCTCTTACCAGTGCAGTTTGCAAGGTGATGGAACGTCTAGTTAATAGACGTTTGATGTGGTATTTAGAGACTCACAATAGTCTCTCCCCTTGTCAGTATGGCTTCCGTAAGGGCCGTTCTGCCATTGACCCCTTGCTGCGCTTGGATACGTATATTCGTAATGCCTTTGCGAATAACCATTCGGTTATCGCTATCTTTTCGACCTTGAGAAGGCTTATGATACAACTTGGAGATATAATATCTTGGCCCAGGCCCATCCTTAGGCCTCCGAGGCAACCTACCATTCTTTCTTAAGGTCTTCTTAACTGACAGACATTTCCGGGTCCGGGTTAGTAATGAACTCTCCCGGAATTTGTCCAAGCTGAAGGTGTCCCCAGGGATGTGTTCTGAGCACAACACTTTTTCTGCTTGCTATAAATAATCTGGCATCTGTTCTCCCATCTAATATTTGGTCATCGCTCTATGTGGATGACTTTGCTATAGCTTGTGCAGGTGCTGACTATCACCTCATTGCAGTTTCCTCCAGCATGCCATCAACCGGGTTTCTGATTGGGCCACCACTCACGGGTTTAAATTTTCTAGTGGCAAAACTCATCAAATTACGTTCACTAGAGCGTTCAGTGGTCTCTGATCATCCATTGTACCTATACGGCTCACGTATCCCAGAACGTGATACAGTCATGTTTCTCGGCCTCCTGTTTGACCGCAGATTGTCCTGGAAACCTCACATTACCTCTCTGAAGGCGACTTGTCATAGCCGGCTGAACCTCCTTAAAACCCTCGCACATCTTTCATGGGGGGCTGATCATAGAACTCTCCTTCGCCTACATTCGGCCCTAATTTTGTCGAAACTCGATTATGGTGACCAGATATATTCAGCAGCTTCTCCTGCCACTCTTTCCAGCCTTAATCCCATCCATCACCAGGAATTACGCTTATGCCTTGGTGCTTTTCGTTCTTCCCCGGTTGAGAGCCTCTATGTAGAAGCGAACATTCCATCCTTGTCCGATCGTCGTGATGCACATTGCATTCACTATTATGTTCGCTCTCATGACCTCTGCAATCCTTCCATGTATAGGATTGTCACAGATGTTAGTAGACGCTCGTTATTTGTTCGTCGTCCCTGTTTACTTCGTCCCTTTTTTTCTTCTTCATTCACTCTTGTCTTCCCTTCAGCTTCCGCCTTTTTATGTTCATGTGGCTTCACCCTTTCCTCTACCCCCTTGGGAAGTTCCTGCTGTCCGTGTCTGTTCTATTCCTCTACCTTGCGCGAAAGCCCAACTACCTACGGCGGCTTCTCGCTCTTTCTTTCTAGACCATTTCCGTTCTCATTCCCATGCCATCGCAGTATACACCGATGGTTTAAAGTCATCTGATGGCGTCGGATTCGCAGCAGTGTTTCCGGACAGCGTCGTACGAGGGCATCTATTACCCTCGGCTAGCATATTTACGGCTGAATTGTATGCCATTCTTGTGGCACTTATCCGTATTGCATCTATGCCTGTATCACCATTTGTGGTCGTTTCAGACTCCCTTAGTGCTTTACAGGCTATCCGTAAAATTGATACACCTCACCCTCTAGTTCTTCGTATCCACCTTTGGTTACGCTGTATCTTTAGCAAGCATAAAGATATTGTCTTTTGTTGGGTCCCTGGTCATGTTGACGTACAGGGCAATGAACAGGCAGACACTGCTGCACGGTCAGTAGTACATGGCCTTCCAGTTTCATATAGAGGTGTTCCTTTCACGGACTATTTTGCGGTCATTGCTACCCACCTTCGCACCCGTTGGCAACAACGCTGGTCTGACCTGATGAATAACAAACTTCATTCTATTAAACCGGTTATAGGTTTCTGGCCTTCTTCTTGTCACCAATGTCGAGGTTGGGAGACTACACTCTCCCGTCTTCGCATCGGCCACACTCGTCTTACTCACGGGTATCTCATGGAGAGGCTTCCTGCCCCTCTCTGTGAGCATTGTCAGGTTCCAGTGTCTGTTTGACATATTCTGCTGGACTGCCCACTCTATCAACGAGCACGCAGAATTTACCTCCAACGACGTCTTCGCTCTGCGGCCCTTTCTTTACCTTCCCTTCTTGCAGATGGACCCTCCTTTAATCCTGACTCTCTTGTTGACTTTTTGACAGAAACTGACTTACTACACAAACTCTGAAGATTATAACTCTAGCACCTCCCTCAGTCCCTTCTACCTCGATCTCTTGCTACCCTCTATCCCTGCACTATCCACCGTCATGCTGCACTCCATACCCTACTAATCATCCATCTCCCTCTTACAACCCACTCTCCCTGCATCCTACAATAACCTGCAGCGCTGTATAACCCCTGTGGTTTAGCGCTCTATTTGATTATATTAATAATAATAATGTCGTCAGCATCCATCCATCATGGAGGCAGATGTTAGTTTAAAATCTGTATTGTGCACCCCATACCCATAGTGTGGGTGGAAGTCAAAATATTACAGAGGTACATAATGGGTCCAGGGACTGGGCCCCAAAGGTTTGGTAGTTGAAGTTACAAAGGTAATGAACTCCAGGTAGATCTGGTCACAATCATGACAAGTTACAAAGGTAATGAATCATCTACGCGCTCGTGTGTGTTCGTGCCTGCGTGCTCGTGTGTGACCCACTTAATATTTGCACTAGAAACTCATTACAATTGTGCTGGGTGTGGACGTGTGAGTGACTCATTACTTTGTAATTTGTTCATGATTGTAACCATGTATAGGAGTGTAGATGATTCATTACCTTTGTAACTTGTCATGATTGTGACCAGATCTACCTGGAGTTCATTACCTTTGTAACTTGTTCATCTCTCATAACTTTGGTGCCCAGTCCATGGACCCATTATGTACCTGTGTAATCTTTTGACTACAGCCCACACCATGGGTCTGGGCTGCATAATAAAGATATTAAACTAAAAGTCTATACATGATTACTGTCGGGTGGGTGTACTGGAGATATGGATGGTCGTAGTGAAACACACTAGTGGGCGGTAACGGTATATTGACAGAATCTACGAGGGGAGCAGTGACCAGCCTAACCTGTCAGTACTATACCAATCCAAGGAATGAAGGAGATGCCTCTGGGCGAGCGTACACATGTGCAGGACTTGTGACGTCATAGGTAGCTAGAGATCCTAACTTGCGAAGGGATCACAATTATAACTTAGCTGGCACTACACATATACTACACAAGTATATTACACAAGACGATCAGTACACTTCTGACAGCTCGGTCATGTTACGTATGGCATCTTGACATACAATACAACTCTATAGACTGAACAGGCAGGTGGCTCTGGGCTGATTCTGTACAATAGCAAACACATACATAACTTAGAACTAATCACAGAATTGATAATAGGATGTAATCGACTGAATGGATATTAATATAATGGATCTTAGTGTAATGTGTCTTGGTGTAATGCTTTACAAATTATAGTACATTTACAAGGGATAGAATTGATCGATCGATCCCTATTCATACACTCTACGGATTCTGAGGAAGAATATATTTACAAAGAAGAAAGTTTTTAACAGAAAAGACAGACCTGGTGCACACAAGTCATACTGTTAAATCTCAGAATTTGGAGGGAACGTGAACAAACAAGAATTCTGGATACTTATCAGCTGATAACAAAACACACAGTCGACAACTTCTTTTAACTAAATCATCTAATTATACAGGCTATGTACATTTAACCCCAACTCTGCTAGTGTAAGGTTTACATATGCAGAATGGCTATCATCTCTAGGTGGATCGAAATCTTTTGCAATTGACAACACATGCCTAGGTTGAGGAGCTTCTAAATGGGTATTTACACATGATATTTGAGGATTTCTCACTGGTTTAGTGCTTCTTTTGATTATAATAATAATTGAGGATTTCTCAATACTTGTTGTGTACGCAAAGGAGTAATGACATTCAGGCTGTTCTTCTGGCTGATTACTAGAAGTAGAAGGTACAGGGTCAGACGGATTGTCATTGTCAGTCACAACAGTCTGGTTGTCTGGGACCTCGTCTTCGTCACATACTAATTTCATATGATCCAAATGCGACTCTTTACATTGACCAGTACTTATTTCTCTAACTTTATACTTATTGCCGTTGATATGTTTGACTACTCGATACGGACCGATAAACTTTTGATCAAGCTTAGGCATTGCGGATGTTTTATTAAAGTTAGTCAACATCACTCTCGAACTTACTTTATCTTTGGTCAGTTTTGCTCAAGTATTAGTTACTCTAGTAAATTCTGCTGTTGATTTATGAAGTGTTTCACTGATTCTTCTGAAAACACTTTGAGCTTGGCTGGTACGAGTTGCTATGAAATCGTCAGGATTGTAATTTAGTTTCGGGGTAGAATATAACAACTCAAAAGTTTTTTTTTTTTTAGTTTGATATCTTTATTATGCACCCCATGCCCATCCTGTGGGCAGTAGTCAAAAGATTACAGAGGTACATAATGGGTCCAGGGACTGGACCCCAAAGTTTTGATAGCTGAGCAAGTTACAAAGGTAATGAACTCACAAGTTACAAAGGTAATGAACTCATAGAGCGAAAAACTAATGTCAAAGACCTGGGAGTGATCATGTCAGAGGATAAGATAAGATAAGATTTCTTCGGATTTTTAACCCCGGAGGGTTAGCCACCCAGGATAACCCAAGAAAGTCAGTGCGTCATCGAGGACTGTCTGTCTTATTTCCATTGGGGTCCTTAATCTTGTCCCCCAGGATGCGACCCACACCAGTCGACTAACAACCCAGGTACCTATTTGCTGCTAGGTGAACATGACAACAGGTGTAAGGAAACACGTCGAAATGTTTCCACCCGCCGGGAATCGAACCCGGGCCCTCCGTGTGTGAAGCGAGAGCTCAAGCCACCAGACCACCTTCAAGGACCATAACAATGTAGCAATTGCATCTGCTCGAAAAATGACAGGATGGATAATGAGAACCTTCAAAACCAGGGATGCCAAGCCCATGTTGACACTTTACAGATCGCTTGTTCTATCTAGGCTGGAATATTGCTGCACACTAACTGCACCTTTCAAGGCGGGTGAAATTGCTTACCTTGAAAATGTGCAGAGAACCTTCACCGCACGCATAAGTGCGATAAACCACCTCAACTACTGGGAACGCTTGAAGTTCCTAAACCTGTACTCTCTAGAATGCAGGCGGGAGAGATACATTATTATATACACATGGAAAATTCTCGAGGGCTTAGTACCAAACTTGCACACAAAAATCACTCCGTATGAAAGCAAAAGACTCGGCAGGCGATGTAACATCCCCCCAATGAAGAGCAGGGGTGCCACTAGCACGTTGAGGGACAACACAATAAGTGTGAGGGGCCCAAGATTGTTCAACTGCCTCCCAGCATACATCAGGGGGATTACCAACAAGCCCCTGGCTGTCTTCAAGCAGGCACTGGACAGGCACCTCAAGTCGGTACCTGATCAGCCGGGCTGTGGTTCGTACGTTGGACTGCGTGCGGCCAGCAGTAACAGCCTGGTTGATCAGGCTCTGGTCCAACAGGAGGCCTGGTCACAGACCGGGCCGCGGGGGCGTTGACCCCTGGAATTCTCTACAGGTAGACTCCAGGTAGACAAGTTACAAAGGTAATGAACTCACAAGTTACAAAGGTAATGAACTCACAAGTTACAAAGGTAATGAACTCACAAGTTACAAAGGTAATGAACTCACAAGTTACAAAGGTAATGAACTCACAAGTTACAAAGGTAATGAACTCACAAGTTACAAAGGTAATGAACTCACAAGTTACAAAGGTAATGAACTCACAAGTTACAAATGTAATGAACTCACAAGTTACAAATGTAATGAATCATGTAAGTAAATTTTCTTACTTACGTTTATACATGGTTACAATCATGAACAAGCTTATCTACACCGTACAATGCATAATGTGGAGTGTCGCCTATTGAAGCATTATAAGCAGAATTTATCGCACACTGAACATCAGGTATAACTTCATCCCAGGTTGCACTATTGGGATTGATAGTGGCTCTCAAGACATCAAGTACTTTCTTATTGGTTCTCTCTGCTAAACCATTACTGGCAGGATGATGAGGAACAATGGTTGATTTAGTTATATTGTACAAAGCACACAAGTTTTCTAGGATCTCATTACAGAATTCACCTCCATTATCTGTTACTAAGGATTTAGGGGTAGTATGTCTACAGATTATGCGCTCTTTAAACACATTTGCTACAGTTTCAGCTGTCTTATCAGCAATAGGAACTAACTCACAATATCTGGTGAAATGATCTACCATCACGCACAGATGTTTATTTCCTTGCAGGGAGCATTGAAAATTAGTTAAGTCTACTGCAACTCTTTCCCATGGTTTACTAGTTGTGGGATACACCTTGATATGATTAGGGCCATTGACATTACCTTTATGTTGCATACAAACACTACATTTCTTAACATACTCAGCAATATCAGTTGTCATACGCGGCCAAAAGTACTTCAATCTGGCTTGTTTAACAGAACGATCCATACCAGGGTGTGTAAGTAAGTTTATTCAGGTATACACAAATACAGTTACATAGATCATCATACATAGCAGCATATGGGTAGAGAACCTAGGATAACCCAAAAAAGTCAGTGACTTATTTCCATTGGGGTCCTTTAACACCTGGTGCATCGTGAACTAGCTGTAAGACTACATTCACTAGTGACTGCGGAATTACTAACTGGTATACACGTCTACTAGGATTACCCAGCTCGGTTGTTCGATACAGTAATTCTTGGTTCATGACAAAGTCACTGATGGGTGCTGGTGGCTTCACAGTCAGAATGAGGTCTTCCTGGAGTAGGAATCGAATCACACCAGACCACATGGGATCTGTTCTTTGAGCATTCTTCATGTCCTCTTCACTGAATGGAGGATCTGCAGTTACTATACTAACATGTCGCGATAAAGCATCTGCAACTACATTTCTTAAACTGAATTTTCTATCCGTAGCTCAGGACTTTGGATCACTTTCCTACTGAAGGAATGAACAGACTTGGTGGAGTGGATTGAACTCTCTCCGGCTGAAATAGTAACGCTATAACACGAATATTGACAGAATCTGCGAGGGAAGCAGTGTTAGTTTAAGTTAGTTTAATATCTTTATTATGCACCCCATACCCATCCTGTGGGCGGCAAGGTAATGAACTCAGGTAGATCTGGTCACAATCATGACAAGTTACAAAAGTATTTACAGATTATAGAGGTGTATAATGGGTCCAGAGACTGGGCCCCAAAATTTTGATAGCTGAATAAGGTACAAAAGTAATGAATCATGTAAGTAAATTTACTTACTTACTTACGTTTATACATGGTTGCAATCATGAACAAATTATAAAGTAATGAGCAATTTACTATTCTACACCCGGTCACAACTGTAATGAGTTATTGGTGTAAATATTAATTGTTGCGTCTCACACACACACACACACACACACACACACACACACACACTGAGGCAATAACAGACGCAATCTTCCCACTGGGATATCAGATCCTGAGGAAAGATAGAAGGAATAGAGGGGGAGGAGGGGTTGCACTGCTCGTAAGGAACCAACGGAGATTTGAGGAAATGGAAGGCATGGACGCGATTAGTGAAAGGGACTACGTACATAGTAGGTACAATCCAGTCTGGGGAACATAAGGTAGCCATTGCAGTGATGTATAACCCACCACAGAGCTGCAGAAGGCCAAGAGAGGGATATGAAGAGAGCAACAGAGCAATGGTGGACACTGGCTGAGGTGGCAAGAAGAGCAAAATTACTGGTTATGGGCGACTTCAACCACTCATATAATGACTCTAACAGCATGCTCATTGGAGAAGCCAGGTATAGATACTAAAAAATCCAGGACAAAGGAATTACTGAACAATTGGTATATCTGTGTCTAGCATTAGGAATAATAGGAGAGAAATAAATAATGAAAATTATAGTTATAGGAATGCAGTTAGTATCCTGAGTAGATCTATAACCCACTATGATAACATGAACGTAGATAAGTATGTTTATGGAGCAACTTGCAATGTGAACAGACTGATTGATGTTGTAGTGGCTTGGCTACAAGTACTTCTGGCAGTTTGGGAGATACACAGATGATGATCAAACTAAATGCAAATTATGTGATCAGGCATATGGTCACTGTCTTGAACACTATGTGCTGAATTGTCCACTTATTGAGGAATATAGAGATAGACAGTATAATAACCTATGTGACATGTCAAGATATCTTATTAGTGAAGGTAGGATACCACTTATACTAAGCAAATTTCCTAAATTTGCTTGTAACAGATAAGTGAACTGTAGATATAAATCCAAATTAATTTCCATGAACGTGCCTATCTGTGCTCATGATAATGCGAGCACAGATGGGCATGTTTGTGGAGCAACTTGCAATGTGAACCGACTGACTGATGTTGTAGTGGCCAGGCTTAGGCTTGGCTACAGGTACTTCTGACAGTTTGGGAGACACAGATGATGATCAAACTAAATGCAAATTATGTGATCAGGCATATGGTCACTGTCTTGAACACTATGTGCTTAATTGTCCACTTATTGAGGAATATAGAGATAGACAGTATAATAACCTATGTGGCATGTCAAGATATCTTATTCATGAAATAAGATACCAATTGTACTAAGCAAATTTCCTAAATTTGCTTGTAACAGATAATTGAAATGTAGATATAAACCCAAATGTACAATTGTTAACCCCTTTGGGGCCTAGTGCCTAGGCCTTTTGTGTATCCATATGCTCTTGTGCTACCGTCCACAGGATGGATATGGGGTGCACAATAAACTAGCCACTTCGGTGGCAAAATCTAATCTTCAACCACAGGGAGATCGATTGGGAAAATATGGAGCCACATGGGGTCCAGAAACATGGAGAGCCAAGATGATGGATGTGGTACTGGAAAACCTTATGCACCAACATGTCAGGGACACTACCAGAGAGAGAGGAGAGAACGAACCAGCAAGGCTGGACCTCGTGTTCACCTTGAACAGCTCAGACATTGAGGACATCACATATGAGAGGCCCCTGGGAGCCAGTGACAATGTGGTTCTGAGCTTTGAGTACATAGTAGAGTTACAAGTGGAGAGGGCAACAGGAGTTGAAAGGAAAAAGCCAAACTATAAAAGAGGGGACTCCACGGGTATGAGGAACTTCCTGCAGGAGGTTCAGTGGGACAAAGACATGGAAGGAAAGTCAGTAAACGAAATGATGGAATACGTAACAACAAAATGTAAGGAAGCAGAAGAAAGGTTTGCTCCCAAGGGCAACAGAAATAATGGGAAGTCCAGAAAGAGCCCTTGGTTTACCCAAAGGTGCAGGGAGGCAAAGACTAAGTGCGCTAGAGAATGAAAAAAGTACAGAAGGCAAAGGACCCAGGAAAATAAGGAGATTAGTCGTAGAGCCAGAAACGAGTATGCACAAATAAGGAGGGAGGCCCAGCGACAGTACGAAAATGACATAGCATCGAAAGTCAAGTCTGACCCGAAACTGCTGTATAGTCACATTTGGAGGAAGACAACTGTCAAGAACCAGGTGATCAGGCTGAGGAAAGAAGGTGGGAAACTCACAAGAAACGATCAATAGGTATGTGAGGAGCTCAACACGAGATTTAAGGAGGTATTTACAGTGGAGGCAGGAAGGACTCTGGGAAGACAGTACAGAGTGGGACATCAACAAGGAATATACCAACAAGTGTTGGATGACATACACACAACTGAGGAGGAGGTGAAGAAGTTGCTCAGTGACCTTGATACCTCAAAGGCGATGGGACCGGACAACATCTCCCCATGGGTCCTTAAAGAGGGAGCAGAGATGCTGTGTGTGTCACTAACCACAATATTCAACACATCCCTTGAAACTGGGCAGCTACCTGAGGTATGGAAGAAGGCAAATGTAGTTCCCATTTTTAAGAAAGGAGACAGAAACGAGGCACTAAACTATAGACCAGCCGTGTATAGTGTGCAAACTCATGGAGAAGATTATCAGGAGGAGAATGGTGGAGCACCTGGAACGGCACAAGATTATAAACGATAATCAGCACGGATTCATGGAAGGCAAATCCTGTGTCACAAACCTGGAGTTCTATGACAAAGTAAGAGAGGTAAGACACGAGAGGGAGGGGTGGGTTGATTGCATTTTCTTGGACTGCAGGAAGGTCTTCGACACAGTTCCTCATAAGATATTAGTGCAGAAGTTAGAGGATCAGGCGTGTATAACAGGAAGGGCACTGCAATGTATCAGAGAATACCTGATACGGAGGCAACAACGGGTCATGTTTTTTTTTGTTTAATTTGATATCTTTATTATGCACCCCATACCCATCCTGTGGGCGGTAGTCAAAAGATTACAGAGGTACATAATGGGTCCAGGGACTGGACCCCAAAGTTTTGATAGCTGAGCAAGTTACAAAGGTAATGAACTCACAAGTTACAAAGGTAATGAACTCACAAGTTACAAAGGTAATGAACTCACAAGTTACAAAGGTAATGAACTCACAAGTTACAAAGGTAATGAACTCACAAGTTACAAAGGTAATGAACTCACAAGTTATAAAGGTAATTAACTCACAAGTTACAAAGATAATGAACTCACAAGTTACAAAGATAATGAACTCACAAGTTACAAAGGTAATGAACTCACAAGTTACAAAGGTAATGGTACGTGATGAGCTTTCACAGTGGGCGCCTGTGACGAGCAGGGTCCCACAGGGGTCAGTCCTAGGACCAGTGCTATTCTTGGTATATGTGAATGACATGACGGACGGGATAGACTCAGAAGTGTCTCTGTTCGCAGATGATGTGAAGTTAATGAGGAGAATTAAATCAGATGAAGATCAGGCAGGACTTCTAAGAGACATGGACATGCTGGACACCTGGTCCAGCAACTGGCTTTTCGAATTTAACCCCACCAAATGCAAAGTCATAAAGATCGGGGAAGGGCAAAGAAGACCGCAGACAGAATATAGGCTTGGTGGCCAAAGACTGCAAACCTCGCTCAAGGAGAAAGATCTTGGGGTGAGTATAACACCAAGCACGTCTCAGGAAGCACACATCAACCAGATAACTGCTGCAGCATACGGGCGACTGCCAAACCTGAGAATAGCGTTCCGATACCTTAGTAAGAAATCGTTCAAGACACTGTACACCGTGTACGCTAGGCCCATACTAGAGTATGCAGCGCCAGTTTGGAACCCGTACCTGGTCAAGCACGTCAAGAAATTAGAGAAAGTGCAAAGGTTTGCGACAAGGTTAGTTCCAGAGCTAAGGGGAATGTCCTACGAAGAAAGGTTAAGGGAAATCGGCCTGACAACACTGGAGGACAGGAGGGTTAGGGGAGACATGATAACGACATACAAAATACTGCGGGGAATAGACAAGGTGGATAGAGACAGGATGTTCCAGAGAGGGGACACAGAAACAAGGGGTCACAAATGGAAGTTGAAGACTCAGATGAGTCAAAGGGATGTTAGGAAGTATTTCTTCAGCCATAGTGTAGTCAGGAAGTGGAATAGGCTAGCAAGTGATGTAGTGGAGGCAGGAACCATACATAGCTTTAAGACGAGGTATGATAAAGCTCATGGAGCAGGGAGAGAAGGGACCCAGTAGCGATCAGTAAAGAGGCGGGGCCAGGAGCTGAGTCTCGACCCCTGCAACCACAATTAGGTGAGTGTACACACACATACACACACATATACACTCACAAGTGCTTCTGGAAGTTTGGGAGACAGATGATGATCAAACTAAATGCAAATTATGTGATCAGGCATATGGTCACTGTCTTGAACACTATGTGCTTAATTGTCCACTTATTGAGGAATATAGAGATAGACAGTATAATAACCTATGTGACATGTCAAGATATCTTATTCATGAAATAAGATACCTGCTTGTAATAGATAATTGAAATATAGATATAAACCCAAATGTACAATTGTTAACCCCTTTGGGGCCTAGTGCCTAGGCCTTTTGTGTATCCATATGCTCTTGCGCTACCGTCCACAGGATGGATATGGGGTGCACAATAAACTAGCCACTTCGGTGGCAAAATCTAATCTTATACCTCCACTACACTACACATGTTATACCTCCACTACACTACACATGTTATACCTCCACTACACTACACATGTTATACCTCCACTACACTACACATGTTATACCTCCACTACACTACACATGTTATACCTCCACTACACTACACATGTTATACCTCCACTACACTACACATGTTATACCTCCACTACACTACACATGTTATACCTCCACTACACTACACATGTTATACCTCCACTACACTACACATGTTATACCTCACTACACTACACATGTTATACCTCCACTACACATGTTATACCTCCACTACACATGTTATACCTCCACTACACTACACATGTTATACCTCCACTACACTACACATGTTATACCTCCACTACACTACACATGTTATACCTCCACTACACTACACATGTTATACCTCCACTACACTACACATGTTATACCTCCACTACACTACACATGTTACTATCCTCCTATACTCCCACACTACACATGTTATACCCTCACTACACATGTTATACTCACTACACACACATGTTATACCTCCACTACACTACACATGTTATACCTCCACTACACTACACATGTTATACCTCCACTACACTACACATGTTATACCTCCACTACACTACACATGTTATACCTCCACTACACTACACATGTTATACCTCCACTACACTACACATGTTATACCTCCACTACACTACACATGTTATACCTCCACTACACTACACATGTTATACCTCCACTACACTACACATGTTATACCTCCACTACACTACACATGTTATACCTCCACTACACTACACATGTTATACCTCCACTACACTACACATGTTATACCTCCACTACACTACACATGTTATACCTCCACTACACTACACATGTTATACCTCCACTACACTACACATGTTATACCTCCACTACACTACACATGTTATACCTCCACTACTACACATGTTATACCTCCAATACACTACACGTTATACCTCCACTACAGTACACAACTGGGGACACAACTGGAAGCTGAAGACTCAGATGAGTCAAAGGGATGTTAGGAAGCATTTCTTCAGCCACAGAGTAGTCAGGAAGTGGAATAGTCTAGAGAAAGATATAGTGGAGGCAGGAACCATACATAGTTTTAAGACAAGGTATGATAAAGCTCATGGAGCAGGGAGAGCAGAGACCCAGTAGCGGACAGCGAAGAGGCGGGGCCAGGAGCTGAGTATCGACCCCTGCAACCACAATTAGGTGAGTACAATTAGGTGAGTACATGATATACCTCCACTACACTACACGTTATACCTCCACTACACTACACATGTTATACCTCCACTACACTACACATGTTATACCTCCACTACACTACACGTTATACCTCCACTACACTACACATGTTATACCTCCACTACACTACACATGTTATACCTCCACTACACATGTTATACCTCCGCTACCACGACAAGGTCCTGGATGCTCTAGAAGACAAACAGAATGCAGATGTTATATACACAGACTTTGCAAAAGCCTTTGACAAGTGTGACCATGGTGTAATAGCACACAAAATGCGTGATAAAGGAATAACAGGAAACGTTGGTAGATGGATCTATAATTTCCTAACAAGTAGAACACAAAGAGTAGTAGTCAACAGAGTAAAGTCTGAGGCAGCTAATGTGAAAAGCTCTGTTCCACAAGGCACAGTACTTGCTCCCATCCTGTTCCTCATCCTCATATCGGACATAGACAGGGATATAAGCCACAGTGCTGTGTCTTCCTTTGCAGATGACACCCGAATCTGTATGACAGTGTCCACCGTTGAAGACACTGCAAGACTCCAAGCAGATATCAACCAAATCTTTAAAAGGGCTGCAGAAAACAATATAAAGTTCAATGATGAGAAATTTCAATTACTCAGATATGGAAAACGTGAGGAAATTAAAATTTTATCGGAGTATAAAACAAATTCCAGCCACACAATAGAGCGAAAAACTAATGTCAAAGAACCTGGGAGTGATCATGACAGAGGATCTCACCTTCAAGGACCATGACACTGTAGCAATTGCATCTGCTAGAAAAATGACAGGATGGATAATGAGAACCTTCAAAACCAGGGATGCAAAACCCATGTTGACAATTTTCAGGTCGCTTGTTCTATCTAGCACCCCTGTGGTTTAGCGCTTCTATTTGATTATAATAATAATAATTGTTCTATCTAGGCTGGAATATTGCTGCACACTAACCGCACCTTTCAAGGCAGGTGAAATTGCTGACCTTGAAAATGTGCAGAGAACCTTCACGGCACGCATAACTGCGATAAACCACCTCAATTACTGGGAACGCTTGAAGTTCCTAAACCTGTACTCCCTAGAACGCAGGCGGGAGAGATACATTATTATATACACTTGGAAAATCCTAGAGGGATTAGTACCAAACTTGCACACGAGAGTCACTCCCTACGAAAGCAAAAGACTCGGCAGACGATGTAACATCCCCCAAATGAAAAGCAGGGTGCCACTAGCACGTTGAGAGACAACACAATAAGTGTCAGGGGCCCAAGACTGTTCAACTACCTCCCAGCGTACATAAGGGAGATTGCCAATAGACCCCTGGCTGTCTTCAAGCAGGCACTGGACAGGCACTTAAAGTCGTTACCTGACCAGCAGGGCTGTGGTTCGTACTTAGGACTGCGTGCGGTTAGCAGTAACAGCCTGGTTGATTAGGCTCTGATCCACTATGAGGCCTTGTCACAGACCGGGCCGCGGGGGCGTTGACCCCCGGAACTCTCTCCAGGTAAACTCCAGGTAACATCTGAGTATTTTTTATTGCCATTAAAAGGATTTATCTTTGACTTGCTTTTGTTTAGTTGTAGGAATAGTAGAGATGATAGTAATGGTGATTTTGACACTCTGAAAGCCTCTCCTTCAACACAGACCCTGTATGATATTTAACTAAAACTAACTGAATGTACCTTTATATATTTCCCTGTCGTCAGCATCCGTCCATCATGGCAGCAGATGTGACCCCACTCTTTGTTAGACTTATTTTTGTGAATATAATAATAATCATCTAATGTTTTCCCTGATGATTTCCTCAGTTTTCTCGTAGTTCAGGCAAATTAAAGGTTACTTCATCTCCTTATACACACTATTTTTGTTTACACAATATTTTAAAGGCTGAGAGCAGTTATCCTGCAT
Source organism: Cherax destructor (assembly GCA_009830355.1). Classification (NCBI taxonomy): domain Eukaryota; kingdom Metazoa; phylum Arthropoda; class Malacostraca; order Decapoda; family Parastacidae; genus Cherax; species Cherax destructor. Next base: position 3,089 of record WNWK01006592.1, on the reverse strand, counting down.
TCTTCACGGTACTCACATTTGTGTGGACTCTGTCTTTTTCATTTTATTGTAAATTTTACTCTCAAACCTTTGGTATTCATTTGTGCTCTTCTCTATACACTGTCCCTGCTAATTTTTATATGGAGCGTTTCAAAACTTTTCTACTTTCTACTGTTGGGATACGCCCTCTCTGTTTTCCCTATGAAAATGATGTCTTTGCTCTTTGATCAGTTGACTCGAGTCTCTTTCAACTTTATCTCGATGTCCTCAATAATCTCGCTACTCCTCTCAGTTTTGAAGTTGAAATCTAACTCTTTCCCTCCCAATTTCATCAATTTTGCATCCTCTCAGGCTAAACACTGCGCTGTATGACCCTTGCGGTTTAGCGCTTCTTTTGATTATAATAATAATAATAATCAGGCTAAACACATTTCTTCTTTCCCTAACTCACTTTTCCTGTGCAATCTCCTGTTCTTAGTCTTGTTTGATCAAAATGCTCTGCTTATTTAGGGACTTTCTGCATGCACACCTAAAAGCTCACCTCTGTACAAACATTGTATCATGCTGAAATAAAGTATCTTATGTTATCTTCCCTGCATTTCCAGTCTTCAAAACTGAACTCCGGCTTGCAGACAGAGGGACTGATTACCTCATCTGCTGTCTTCACATATCATACCTGAAGTATACCTGGAGAGGGTTTTGGGGTCAACGCCCTCGCGGCCCGGTCTAAGACCAGGCCTTGGGGTGGATCAGGGTCTGATCAATCAGGCTGTTACTGTTGGCCACACGTAAGCTGACGTAAGAACCACAGCCTGGCTGGTCAGGTACTGACTTTAGGTGCCTGTCCAGTGCCTTCTAGAAGACTGTCAGGGGTCTATTGGTAATCCCCCTTATGTATGCTGCAAGGCAGTTGAACAATCTTGGGCCCCTGACACTTATTGTGTTGTCAGCGTACTCGTGACGCCCCTGCTTTTGATTGGGAAATGTTGCATCTCCTGCCGAGTCTTTTGCTTTCATAGGAGTGATTTTCGTGTGCAAGTTTAGTACTACTAACCCTCTAGGATTTTCCAAGTGTATATTATCACGTATCTCTTTTGCCTGCATTTCATGGAATATAAATCAAGGGACTTTAATCGTTTCCTGTAATTAGGTGCTTTATCGTATTCATGTGTGCTGTGAAAGTTCTCTGTACACTCTCCAGGTCAGCAGTTTCGCCTGCCTTGAATGGGGCAGTTAGTGTACAGCAGTATTCCAACCTAGAGAGAACAAGTAATATAATATAATGTAATAATATCTTTATTTACTACAGGTACATGTACATGGTATACAGGCCTAGCTGACATCAATGACATATGTACTACTATATATAAAGCCGCTTGTTATGCTGAGCATTTCAGGCAAATTAGATCATTTTGTCCCAGGATGCGACCCACACCAGTCGACTAACACCCAGATACCCATTTTAAAATGATGGGTGAACAGGGACAGGACAGCACGTCCCTACTGTTTTCCAGCCATACCGGAGGAGATTCGAACCCCGGACCTCAGTGTGTGAGCTGAGTGCACTAGTGATCGTGCCATGGGCTTGGCGTCCCTAGTTTTAAAGGTTCTCATTATCCATCCTCTCATTTTGGTTGATGTCCGCTTGGAGTCTTGCTGTGTCTTCGATGGAGAACACTGTCATGGCAATTCGGGTGTCATCCGCAAAGGAAGACATGGAGCCTGGCTTACAGCTCTGTCTATGTCAGATATGAGGATGAGGAATAGGATGGGAACGAGTACTGTGCCTTGTGGAACAGAGTTTTTCACTGTAGCTGTCTCAGACTTCTGTTCTGTTTGTTAGAAAGTTATAGATCCATCTTCCAACTTTTCCTGTTATTCCTTTATCATGCATTTTGTGCGCTATTACACCATGGTTGCACTTGTCGAAGGCTTTCGCAAATTCTATGTATTCTACATCTGAATTTTGTTTTTCCTCTAAAACATCCCGGACCTTGTCAGCTGGGACAGGCAGGAGCGACCTGCTCTAAACCAGTGCTGCCCTGGGTTGTGTTACTGATGGGTATCTAGGTGGTTGGCGATCTTGCTTCTTAGACCCCTTTCAAAGATTTTTATGATATGGGATGTTAGTGCTATCGGTCTGTAGTTCTTTACATTGCTTTACTGCCCCTTTGTAGAGTGGGGCTGTGTCTGTTGTTTTTAGTGAGTGTGGGATGACCCCTGTGTCCATGCTCCTCTCCATAGAATGCTGAAGGCACGTGACAGGGGCTTCTTGCAGTTCTTGATGAACACGAAGTTCCATGAGTCTGGGCCTGGAGCAGAGTGCATGGGTATGTCTTTTATTGGCTTTTCGAAGTCTTGTGGTGATAGGATAATATCAGAGATTTTTGAAATGACCAAATTTTGGGTCTCGGTCATAAAAATTAAATTAGATTGTCGACCCTTAGTCTGGTTAACGGCTTGCTGAACACTGAAGCTCTCGCTTTACACGGCGCCTGGTTTAATTATCGGCCGGGTTCAAACATTGGGCGTGTTTCTTTACACTAGTTGTCTATGTTCCCCGTCAGTAAAATGGGTACCTGGGTGTTAGTCGACTGGTGTGGGTCACATCCTGGAACAAAATTGACTTAATTTGGCCGAAATGCTTTAGACCTGTATACTTTGTACATGTACTTGTAAAAATAGATATTATTATATTATTGGGACTTTAATATCTCACTCATTTCTTTGCTGTCATTTGTGTAGGTTCCATCTCATCTAAGCAGGGGTCCAATACTGGATGTTGTTCTCCACTTAGATTTGGCATAAGAGAAGAAGTATTTTGGGTTTCTTTCAGTTTCCTTTATGGCTTAAAGTTCTTCCTGAGATTCTTGTTTTCTGTAAGATTCCTTAAGCTAGTTGTTTTTAGTTTGATATCTTTATTATGCACCCTATACCCATCCTGTGGGCGGTAGTCAAAAGATTACCGAGGTACATAATGGGTCCAGGGACTGGACCTCAAAGTTTGATATCTGAGCAAGTTACAAGGTAATGAACTCAGATGGTCACAATCATGACAAGTTACAAAGGTATTTGCAGATTACAGAGCTTAAGTTCGAAATTTGTTATTC